>ML822784.1:100810-115785 GCA_009831015.1 Picea engelmannii
AAAGTGAGATCTACTTTATTACATAATTCCTTGATCATATGTATAGATTAGCTATTGGATATATTATTTGCTTTCACTTTGGTTGGTTTGTGCTGTTTTGATTTTGACCGCACAAGAGCGTTGGAGCGAAGCAAGGAACAACATAGACCAAGGAAGCGATTACAAGGTACATATCTTTTTCTCACTTCCAATTTAATTCAATAGTTAGATCTAGGGAAAGTGGTATATTCTGTCCTGTTTTGTTCTAGATCCAGGTGGATCTAGGGAGATCGGTTTGTGTCCGCACTCACGGATTTATCCAATAACAGGGATACTGCTGGAATCGAAGGACATTGCTGGAGAGGAGATTTCAATTCGCCCTCATGGACTCATGATCAGGCTAGGGGGTGAATCGGGCAAGTAGATTGGCTATCCTGTTCTATTGTTGGGAGGAACGTGGCTGTTCCATTTGGCTTTCCGCAAATTTGATTCAGATATGTAACTCTCCCTTATCCTAGTCAAATTTCATGTGATGAAATCTATTTACTTCTATGTATGAATTTATGGTTGAATACTGTGGTGGAAAGATCTATCATTTTACTTCCTAGTCATTAGCTAAAAATGGACTTATCTATTTAGATGTGATGCTGAATAATTATGAAGGCCATTGAATGTATTAACTAGTAAGATGAGACCTGTAAAGTTACTAATCTTTTAATAGAATGGACCACATCATAACCCTATCTGCTTAGTTAATTTTCTGTTGAGCAAAAGGAATAAAAATGGTTGCATAACGTGAATGAATTCGCACGTGCCAATATTTATGGCGAGTTATATTTCCTGTAGATGATGATAGTACCCAATGAGCCTCCTCTAATGAGTATACCATTCATATTCAAAAAAAATATACCCGACATCATTGAAGTATTATTCGATATGCATGTAAACCTGTATAATCGTCTTTATAAACCGATATATATAGATATATATTGTAATGGGCATTCTGCATCAATGGAGCAATGACACTGGAGTAAATTGACTACAATAGAATCTAGAAGAACTAAGTGGATAGATAATTATATAAGTAGGAAAATAATTCTGAAAAAACTCCACAGACCCCATTACAGGATGACTTGAGTATATATATAATTCAAGATAGTTATGACAGTAAGTTAGAAATGAATCTGTTAATCAAAGGCATACCTACAACATAACCACTAATTTCTGTCGTAATAACAATGCTATCTATTTTCTGGTGAGCATACCGATAAAGGCTTATTCAATAATGGTAATAGAATAGAAGGTAAATAACATAAGATGCGTAAACCCAAAACTAAATTTTACATCAAAACATAAGTAAAAACGAAATCTGGGAATCATCGCTCAATTTCGGTGGAAAGAACAAAACCCTCAGGCGTACTGTTATGCATGGATGAATCATTTTGGGAAGGGACTATACAATCAAGAGTGAGATTCAACTGTATAATCAACAATGAGATTCAATTCTGGAAAAGATATCTAGAATAACTCAGGAAATAATTCGAATCTGTAGTATCAAAACTGTTTCAAAATATATAGAGGAGAGTGTTAAATACAAAAAGCGACAGACTAGAATTCCATATCCACAACAAAATAACACACAATGTATAATGAGCACATTACTTAAATGGAACAACTGTCTAGTTATCAAAATCCAACCAGGCGCAAGCTTGGCGTGTTTTTCTATGTACCAAAATATTTATACAAATCAGGGCGTGCCCTGTATCAACTATTATAGAACTTGGAACTAAAATCCCCAGACATTAGGAACGGGACATACCCTGGACCATCGATATATGTAAGCTCAAAATGACTTAGACGAAAGGGCACTGTGTTGGAACCCGAGTACCTCTTGAAGGACTGTAGAGGATGTCCCCATGCTTCAGTGTGACCACACTTGCAAAAAAAAATAATAAGAAACATTATAACATATCCCAACAAAATAATATGATTAAGATACAGAACAAAATGTAACTAGAAAGGGGGGACCGTGAATACTTAACTGTAATAGAGGATTTGTGCCTTCTTCCATCGCGCTACACCTCCCAGAACGAAAGGGGAAGAGGGGTTCGTGTCTCCCTGATGGGTACCTTCACACATCAAGGGGCCCATCATTAGTGATAAATACCAGTGTCTAATCCAAAGAAAGATTGCAGGAAAATGAAAGGCGTATAATGATCATGGTAAATATAAAACCATTGTGACATGTCAAACATAAGCAGAAAGGGTTTAAATGCCTTCGACCTTTAGAAACTTCACTTCTAATCAATGCAATGACACTAGCAAACACTTTAATCAAACACAAAAGATCAATAATGTGCCGAACGACTAATTGATGGAGGAAACCAGGTCCAATAACAAAGGTTAAATCAAATTAAATATTGTGAGTGCACTTTTATAACAGACACCGTGATACGTTCCTCCATAAGAGGAGAATGGCTCGGTCTCGACAGGATGAATAGTGCAGAGAAAGGGGGTAAAACTGCAAAAGGACCTAAAAGCTCTCTAGAGAACACCGACTCCTTTTTACCATAGTACTCTGGAAGTAAAACGAGAACTCTATCGAGGACTAACTAAGAACATGAGCATGCAGAAAGATTCAAATGCTTAAATAAAAAGAACAGTCAAGGGTAAACTTACCCCGCACATAGTTGCCGTCGAGAAGTGCCACCCAAAAATCTCCACCCATCTAGCACAGGAGCCGAATCATGAACCCATGTCCACAATGCGAAAGCCAAACAAAAGAATGGTTTGAAACGTTCCCTCCTCCTTCACTAAACCAAAACCAGAATGCAAACGAAAAATGGACTGAGATGGTGCTTCCTCCTTCAGCAAACTAAAACCAGAATGAGAGTGAAAGTGCGGGAGTAACCTTCGCATGGAGTAAAGGGGATGGGGTCTTCGTAATTGGACCATGTGAACATAAGGTAAGTGTTGACATCTCGGTGGGGTACGCCAGTCGAGCTCTGAATCGAATAGACATATCCCATGCATTTTAAATGTTGTAGATAGGCCTTTAAGGCACAAGGGTTCCAACCTGTACCGATTGCTAAGAGTATTAATGGCAAGGTAACTGAACACAACTACCTTTGTATTCACCATCAAAGGCGGATATCCCTTGTCATTACCTAACGAGTAGTTGTGATAGCACGATCACAACCATAACCTTCACAAGTGAACCTTTGCACTCTTTATATTCAAGGTGCAAGTTTAATGCCCGAGTTTATTCCCAAATAACTTTTGTTTCCAAATAATGTTAACCTCTCCATGTAGATCTTATAATGATATATATATCAGGATGAGCATCATAAGGCCTTACATCTATAACCCTCACATTTGTATGATAGTGACTCTTAGTAGTTACATATCCATATCATAAGGTGGTTTTGGAAACAAAACGGTAGATATTAACAAGTAGCAACGAAATAGGATATCCCTAGTTATGAACCTATGTTCGTATATAACTCAATATCGAAATAGAAAGCGACGACTTTATGTTAAAATAGGATAGAGGAGTAAAAGGCAATAAGACTGTTGTACATTATGGTTGACCAATGATTGAAAATCTTTAAAGACACATAACCAACTCAAAGTCCCCAATTAATTTTTATTTATTTTTATGTAAATTTTGAGGTACATTACACTCCCGAAGTTCATCACCTCGACATCAAATGGCTGTTGTTCGAGGAGGTGGTGTTGGAGGCGGTCAAGGACCACCACCTATGCCCCCTAGGATTTTTTCCAAAGTGGCGGCCAAATACGCTCCTTTATTCCCCCCAGTTCTTCATGATTTACCATAAAATTATATGAAGAACTTACCGAAATTCACGGGAGAAGGGGATTTAACTGCTACAGAGAACATAAATTTTTTTGACCAATTTGTTGATATCCTCGGCATTGAGCATGAGGATGTTTACTTGAGACTTTTGGTGCAAAATTTTGAAGGACAAGTAAGAATATGGTTTTGAGGGCTCCTGGTAGGTTCGGTAGTGTCTTATGACGCACTAGAAAATGCCTTTTTAAGGCAGTGGGGAGAGAAGAAAAATCACTTGTAATTTCTGATGGAATTTGGGGCTCTGAGGAAAAATACTTCCAAGTCAGTGCTAGAATTCACCTAGAGGTTTAATAAAATATATCATAAGATCCCAACAAAAGTTAAACCTTCTCAGCCCGCAACTAAGGTGACTTTCGCAGGGGATTTCGAGCCTGATTTTTCCCTATTTTTGAGGGAAAGGAGATCTGTTGACCTCACAAGAATGCAGGATGACTCCATTGAAATCGAGTCGAACATGATGGCATCAGGTAAACTAAAATAAAAGGTCGAGACGAGAACCAAAGAAACTAAACACTTCAGGGAACAAGCTGGATCTTCCAGATCCGGGAGGTCCACAGAGGACAAAATGGACGACATGGCTAAGATAATCAAAGAGTTATCAAACAAAATATCTAGAATGGAACTAGACCAAGCTAAGTCTGATCCTTTTGCTAGGAGATATTTCAAAAGGAATCCCAATCCCCAGATCCAACAGAGACCAGTAAAAAACGTAAAAAACGAGGATCAGAAAATCAAAGCTCCTTTTAAAAAAAATAACTTCATGCAAAGTGATGATGTATAAGACTATGAGGCGTTAGATGAATATATAAACAACCTCAATGATAATGACCAAGAACATCACCTAACCAAACAAGATTACAAAAGTCTTTAGATCTAGAACCACTGTTTGGAAATGAGGAAAGTATAAATAATATTTGAGAGTTTGATTATCAAGGAATCGCCGACTCCATAATGGACAAGCTTCAACATACATATAATTTAATGCCTAGAGAAAAAAATTCTATGACTGCTCCACCGAAGAAGATCTTGTCGAGAAGTAAAACAAATGAGGCAGCTCAACCATCCACTGAAAAGCAAGCTACCAAAACAAAAACCGTTGAAATGAAAGAAACACAAACTAATAGACCAGAAAAAAGAGAAACAAAGATCCCAACCAGAGAAGCCGAAAAGACAATTGGAAGCTTCAATCTAGAAAGAGAAATTAATAAAATCAAAATTCCGGTACCTCTGGTTGAACTGGTGAAAAATCCGATGTATAGAAAACAAATTGCCAAGATGATAAATTTCTCAGATGCTGAAAGTCATGCGGATGCTATTAATTTAGAAGATGATAGAACTACCATAATGTTTAGTCTGCAAATAAAAAATGCTAAAGACTCTGTTGCTTATTTTTATATTACGCTGACTGTGCATGATCACCTACTCCATAACTGTATATTTGATTCTGGATCCTCCCACAACTTAATGCCTAAAGTCATTATGGAAAAGCTGGGTCTCGAGGTTACTAGGCCATACCAAGATCTGTATTATTTTGATTCAAGAAAAGTTAAGTGCCTCGGTATGATAAAAGATTTAGTGGTTAATCTCGCACAGATCCCTATGAAGAGTATTCCCATGGATGTAGTTGTTGCTGATGTTCTCGCGAAGTATGGGATGTTGTTATCCAGGTATTGGGGTGCCAAAATTGGAGGATCTCTTCAATTAAACATGATGTATGCTACGATCCCAATTTTCGGTGGACAATTCATCCGTCTATACAGAGAAACAAGATTGGCGTATACTTTAAGTGACCCACAGAACCCAAATAATTACCCAGTATATGTTGCCGATCAAGACCTAGGAAACTATATATTATCAGTTGATGATGGTTTCGACGAATTTACAGAAGGAGAAAATAAAAAATAGAAAAAACAAACAAAAATGTAAATAGTATAGGATTTTGGAAGATGTTTTTTGATGGTGCTTCGTCTTGGGAAAGAGCAGGAGATGGGGTGTTGGTTGTGGCACATGGAGTTGAATTCATTATCCCTTTGTCATACAGATTAAAGTGGGACATTGACTATACCAATAACGTATGTGAATATGAAGTTCTCGTCTTAGGATTATAGGCTGCCAGAAAGTTGAAAATCGAAAATCTAGTAGTTTATGGAGATGCAGAATTAATCATAAAACAGATAAGGCAACAATATCAAGCCAAAAATCCAAGGCTAAGGTCGTATAGGAACTGCGCTTGGAATTTGATATAATTTTTTTTCTCATCATTTAATATTCATCATATTCCCAGGGTAGAAAACCAACAAGCTGACTCCCTAGCAAAAGAGGCTGCTACTTTTATGCCACCTACTGTCCTAAAGCTAAAGTATCACATAAAAATGAGGCACAAGCCTTCAATACCAAATATTGTTCAACACTAGCATTTCTTTGAAGACGATGAGTAGATCAATCAGTTTCTAGAAATGGTGGATGAATTTCTGAAATGCACATCGACCAGGAAAATCAGAATGACCCTACTTGGATCATGCAGGAATATGAAGATCCTCAGAAATTCCAGGATAAGATCGCTAACCATCGCATGTTGGTGCTAAAAAAGAACCATATTCCTAAGGGTCTAATTCCATTAGAAAGACTATTTGATTAGGACGATATACCCCTAAAGTCTACCTTGCAACCTCATCCCGAAGAGGTTGAAGATTGTGATATAGGCACTAAGGAAAACCCTAAACTGGTCAAAATATCTAAGTACCTTCCACCCAAAATGAAAAGTAAATATGTTGAGTTGCTCAAATAGTACAAAGATGTCTTCGCTTGGTCTTACGACGAACTAAAGACTTATGATACCACTGTCATCGAACATAAAATCCCTTTGAAGCCAGACATCAAACCTTTCAGGCAGAAGCTCAGATAGATAAACCCTATATTCCTGCCTGTAATAGAAAGGGAGGTAAAAAATCTCCTGGATACAAAGATTATTGTTCCACTTAGGTATTGTGAGTGGGTAGCTAATTTAGTTTCAGTGAGGAAGAAGAATGGTGAAATTAGACTCTGTGTGGATTTCAGGAACCTAAATAGATCATCCCTTAAAAACAATTATCCGCTCCCTAAAATGGATCACGTTATGGAAAAAGTGTCCAGGGCTAACCGAAAGTCTATGATTGATGGCTTTTTAGGTTACAATCAAATTGCGGTCCACGAAGATGACAAAGAGAAAACCGCGTTTACCGCTCCATGGGGTACTTTCATGTACGAAAAAATTCCATTCGGTCTCATGAATGCATGGGCCACCTTTCAACAAGAAATGGACATAGCCTTTGTCAGTGAGAGAGATAAGTTTTTCGTTATTTATCTCGATGATTTAAATGTTTTTTCTAACTCAAATGCAGAGCACTTGATACACCTCAAACAAACATTCGAAAAATGTAGAAAAATCAATTTGTCACTCAACCCTAAGAAATCCCATTTTGCAATGCAAGAAGGCAAACTCTTAGGCCATATAGTATCTAGAGAAGGAGTAAAATCGATCCAAAAAGGGTTAAAGCTATATATATAGTCAATATTCCTAGAAACAGAAAGGAAATTCAGTATTTTTTAGGAAAACTAAATTTTTTAAGAAGATTCATTCCAAATTTCTCTAAAATTGTTAAATTGATTACCGATATGCTGAAAAAAGACAGCGAGCTCAAATCGACAATCGAAGCTAAAGCATATTTCAAATGCATCAAGAAGGTAATAGGAGAAGCAACAGTGCTGGCTAGCCCAGACTACATGAAAGAGTTCTTGATATTTTCATTCGCATCTGAGCATACTATTGCAGCCGTGATCTTACAAAATAACGACAAAGGTTTCGAGCAACCGATAACATTTTTTAGTAAAATCCTCAGAGACACCAAGTTGAAATACGATATACTGGAAAAACGAGCATATTTTATGGTGAAGGCCCTCAAAGCTTTCAGGACTTACGCGCTACACTCCAAAATAATTGCCTACATACCAACCAACTTTGTTAAAGATATATTGGTTCAACCTGATAGTGACGGAAGGAGGGGCCGATGACTAGCCAAGATTTAGGAATTTGATCTGGAGGTAAAACCCACTAAACTCGTCAAAGGTCAAGGCCTGACTAAGGTATTAGCCGAATTGAATTTCAGAGC
Source organism: Picea engelmannii (assembly GCA_009831015.1). Classification (NCBI taxonomy): domain Eukaryota; kingdom Viridiplantae; phylum Streptophyta; class Pinopsida; order Pinales; family Pinaceae; genus Picea; species Picea engelmannii. The sequence goes on from ML822784.1 coordinate 108,812, forward strand.
ACTCAGGATAAATCATCTGCAAGATTAAGGGGAACTTCCAGACATAGAAGAATTCGATGATCAGGCACCTGCAACCTAGATCCTAGAAAAATTTTCCACCTCTGCTTGGTATGGTGACATAGTTTCATACCTCCTGACTCTTCAATGCCCAAGTGATATGACTCCTTCTAAGGAAAGAACATTGAAGCTGCACGCGGTAAAATATTGCATCATAGATAGCCAACTGTATTGGAAGGATCCCCTAGGATTTTTATAAGGTGTTTGATAGAATCCGAGACATAAAATGTTATAAATGAATTTCATGACAGGGTGTGTGGAGGACACCACGCCTGGAGAGAAATGACCTATAAAATCTTGAGAGATGGATAAGGTTGGCTGAAGTTATTTACAGACATAAATACTAAAGTCAGAGCCTGTAATTGTTGTCAATTATTCTCAGGTAAACAAAAGCTTCCAGCACTACCCTTGACCCCAATCAAGATAGAAGCTCCATTTCAACAATGGGGTCTGGATTTTATTGGAGAAATCCATCCACACTCTAGTGCACAACATAAATGGATTCTAACCACCACAAATTATTTCACTAAATGGGTAGAGGCCATTTCAACATGAAATGATACGGATTCAGTAATGATCAATTTCTTAGAAGAAAACATTTTATCAAGATTCGACTGTCCTCGGAAGATAGTCACAGATAATGCCCAAGCTTTCAAATCCATGGCGATAGTTAGTTTTTGTCAAAAGTAGAACATTGTACTAGGAAATTCCACAACCTGCTATGATGAGGGAAATAGATTAGCCGACTCATCGAATAAGATCCTGATCACCATAATAAAAAAGGTGATGACTGAAAATAAGAAAGCTTGGCATGTTCATTTGAAATACGCTTTGTGGGAAAATCAAATGGGCACTAAGAAATTGATTGGAATGTCTCCTTTCCAAATGGTGTACGGTACTGACGTGGTCCTCGCCATAAATATAGGTCTACCTATGATGAAGCTTTGGCAAGATGTGAAGGAAGAACTGAATGATGTTACCAGACGAATAAACCAGTTAGTTGAAGTCCAACAAAATAGGGATGACATGGATGAGAAACTTCAGAGATACCAAGACAATATGAAAGCCTTGTTTGATAAAAAATATAAAGATAGGGAATTTCTTCCTGAAGACCTAGTTTTAAAATGGGATTCTAGGAAAGAAGACATTGAAAAACATGGCAAGTTTGATCACATCTGGTCTAGGCCTTTCAGGATCGTAGCTTCTAAGGGAAATAATTCATTCTTATTAGATAACCTCAATGGGAAAATCCTTAACGCCTCTATCAATGGGCGTTACCTGAATCACTTCATAAAATAATCAGATCCCAAATCACCATTGTATATACCAGTTTGATTTTCTTTTATAGTTTTTTCGCTTCTTTGGTAAGTTTTTACTTTTACTATAGATAAGACTAGTTTTGTTGATTTCATAAAAAATAGAAATACAAAAACAAGTAACACATACCTTTCCTTTTCTGCAAGGGTTCTGACATTTCTCATTTTTATTTTCAGATATAACACTTACCGATAGTCAAGGGATAAAGATGTATCAGAAACCGACAGTCGTGTTTCAAAACAATTAGTTTTCTCACGAAACAGGTGATAGATTAATAATGGATTTTGCTTAAGAATACAAATGAAATCCAAGGTATGAAATTCTATGATCATTGTTGTTCAAACCAAGATGCTAAAAGAATTCTTATAAAATCTAAATAAGGTTGTACTCATGTAAAAAATGGTCACCTGATCACGAATTAGAAAAATCCAAAATTTTGAGTTTCCGAATCAAATGAAGATAGTACGAAATAAAAAAAGAAAAGAAAATAAGGATAAGAAAAGATCGCTAATCAGGAAGTAGTTTTGAGTGGAAATAAGATCCCTTTTGAAACCTCTGATTTTTCTTTCTGTTCCCATCTATCATATCAAAAATCTTTTATTCTATCTCGATTTTTCACTCCCTGACCATAAACCTCCACAGGAAGACAGAGTTCGCCTTGACTCGGGAAGCCTAAAAAACTAGACCTTCAAAACGAGAGTAGGCGAAAATTTTATGATTCCTCTGGTTTTAACTGAGAGAAAGTATGTCTAGGATAATCCTGACTAATTTATCCCTTATATCATATTTTAAACCGATTTGTTTTGCTCGAGGAAAGTCCCTAGAAATTAAAAGCTCCCCGTGATAACTTCCCTGTAGGCAAAGTTTCTTTGAAGGTCAGGAGATGATTATCCCAGAGTAAATCAAAGTCAGTTGACAGACCTTTGGTGCTAAATTATAAACATATATCATCCCTTGTATGATATCTACAAATTGATTGCCCCCACTTCAAAAAATATTAAAAAATAAGACGGATGGTGAAAGGAAATTCATAATATGATTTCCCCCATCTAGTCCAAGACAAATGGTGAAAGGAAATTCGAAATTTGATTGCCCCCATTTTGTCCAAAAGAGATGATGAAAGGAAATTCATTTAAATAATTGCCCTCATCTCAACAAAATGCAAATTGAAGTGGTGAAAGAAAATTCAATGGGAAATGTGGATAACTTCACTAGGGTACTGAACAGGCTCCCTGACAGTGAAACAATGTCTATGATATCTACAAGGCTGTTATACATTTATATAACGTACTTTGGTAGCTAGTTCTCTTTCGACAAGATTTACATTCTAAACCAACAAGGGACCCCCNACTAAATTGTTAAATTTACTCTACCTTGATGCGAACAAAATCAACTAGAGTCTGGTAGCTCGATTAAAGTTTTTTTGATTATCTTAAACAAACCCGAAATCAGTTTCAGGAAAAAGAAAGCTATAAATAGCCTAAACTCGAGATTGGTGAACGATCAAGTTTTTGAAAGTTTTCTGAGATAAGGATGAAGTCTAATATCCTTTTGTATGTTTTCCTAGAGGTGTTTCCTAGAAACCCAATGATGACTCCATTAACCCAACAAAGGCACTTGGTCTACAGTTCTTCCACGCCTCGCAGGGAGACACAATCCCCAGATGGAACCTATGTTGGAACACTTTTAAAATTATAAGCCTGAAGATTTACCCTTTTCTCTTTACTTCATCTCAAAATCAAACTCCAATAATAAATCATTTTTGTCTTCTATCCTTACGGAGTACATAAGGTCCACCATCAATCCAATTCTCTCATCGATCGAACGATCCCTTTTTTGAACGTTTTGGAGCCGCCTGAATATTAAAAAGGTCAAGCCTCTAGAGACTTGCTTCAGAGTTTCGGATTTCAGAGTTTCACGCTTTGGTGTTTCACTGTATAGAAACTCCAAAATATTGATGTCCAAAAAGTGTTCAAAGGGTCTTAGTCATCATACACATATACCTTCCTAAGATTTGACACATCATTACGAGTAGTGGCATGTCGAAACATCCATAAAATTGTTTTTCTGACACCCAAAGCATATGGATACCAAGAAGCTAAACCTGTTTTAAATAAGTTAATCTTGATTAATACTTAATTAAATAACTTCGCACTTTCGAAGTTCAAATATTTTCCATTCATTGCACTCAAATATCACGAAGCACGAAACCCTAAAATACTTGAAGATAAGAACGATTATTTAATAGATAAAACATGATTAAAATTAAGTAATCACTTAGCGATTTCACGTTTCGAAGATCCTGTCTCGAGCAACTACCAAAATCCTGAGGTCCGAAAATCCGAAAAAACACTTAACAATAAATGCGATTAACTAATGCATTAATGAGGATTATCTCATGATTAATTTTTCGCTGAATCCTAGCTCGGGTAAATTCAAATGTTATTTGTCAAAACTTCTAATCACGAACCACGAGACATTAATGACATTAATAATTGATCTAAGACGATCATTTCAAATAAGATCTTCGACCACTGCCTAAATATTTTCATTAAGGAAAGTGAATGCACCGTCAGTGAAGTATTCGTAACTCAACTCATTTAGGGGAAAAGGATATTGAAGTTTGAATTTCATTAGCGTTTTCACAGAAAAGCAAGTTTGAGCAGGATAAGAAGTTTGAGCAGGATAAGAAAGAATGTGTGTAATATAGAAATAACTTACTTGATTTGATCAAGGATTGGTGCTCACGTCCTGAGAAGTTTAGAGCAGAAACCCATGGCGTATATATTGTTGCTTCATTAGAGCCTCACATGATGTATATAGCCATGGTTTTATGTAGACTTTTTGGGAAGGAAAACACTACTCATTTCTTATTACCATGGGTGTCAATCATGCATACAGTAGCAAAGGGGTATTCCTTTGATTGGGACAAAATATTATCGGACAATATGGTCAAGGAAATCACAGAATATCGGTCATTGAAAGCCAAAGGGAAACCTGCCCCATTTTACATGTCTGCATATGTTATGGATGCCGTTTGTTTCATGACGCCATTTCTTTGATGGGATGGAGATGGACTTCGACCAACAATGAACCAATACAATTCTATCACTCCAAGCTGTGGGAAGATAAAGAAAAAGACTTCTTCTACGAAATCTGAAACTATGTGGTGGTGTCGATGCATATTGCTATATACGGGTGCCCACCTCCCAGGATTTATGACAAGATAGTGACCAACCTGAGAAAAATAGTAGATTGGTACATTGAAGAACATTTCTCTTATATCAAGGTTTTTGGATGTTCCATCCCTCCGCATGCCTTACCAAAGTTTCTGCCAGATTGATTGGTGTGTAGAGAGGTAGCACATCAAACTGTGCTAGGGGGAATCAACAAAGAACTAAAGGCAGTGCAGAAAAAGGTATGGCCCACCTTTCCTTTGTAGATCGGTATGTTCTCACTGTTAGGTTTTGGCCACTCAAAGGTAGAGGCCGTGGCCCTGGAAGACATTAAACTTGTTAATATTGAATTCAAGAAACACGATCCCTAGAAGATCGTGGGAAATCACATGGATCTTTACAATCTAAAAATATATGAGCATGAAGACTCCCCACAGGATGAGATATTCTGAGGGGAAAGATATTATCAGGAAGTGTTGAGCCGAGTCTAAAATCTGGCTCGAGAAGAATTATGTGAGTTCTACAAGTTTCAGAGACATCAAAGAAATAGCCTGCCTAAAGTCTTACAGGGAGGAGTCCTGACATCTTCAGCTACACAAGAAATTGCAAAGCAAAGTTTAGAAACAGGGGGCTCTAGTGAACGGGATTCCCAAGGAATTTTGGAAAAAATTGAGCTTTTGACACAACAGGGGGATGCCACATTGACAAATCCACTAGATGATCAAACTAAGGCTCAAGCCGAAGCTTTGATAAAAAAGGGTGAAGAGAAATCACTGTCCACACTAGAAAAATTGACTACAAACACAACAGGGAAACAACCATCCACCAAGATAGGCAGCCCTATCAAATAGGTCACACCTTTACAGTCCAGTACGGGGAACCTGAATGACGGTTTTATAGAGGATCTCACTCCTATTTTGGTTGAAGAAATGCCCCTTCTGACTTCTTCTACATCAAGAAGAGGAGGGTTGTAGTAAAAGAGAAATGCACCAAAGGGAGGGTTCAACTATCAAGAGGCACAAAGTGCTATGTGATGGTTAGGCCTTAGATGAGGCGAAAGTTTCTATGGAAGTGGCAGGCACATTAAGAGCTTTTGCCATAACAAATCAATGTTCAGTTGGGAATATAACAGAACAACTGAAGCAGAAGGATCTGTTGGTGAAACAGTTGCAAAACCAAGTAAAGACGGTGGAACAGAGTGTGATAAATGAGATGAATAAGGGTTTTGAGCAGATCAAATCCCTTGACAGACAGGAAATCCAGCAACTCAAAATCAGTCTTGTTGAAATGCATAAAAATTCATAGGCAAGTAGAGAACTAGCCATTCAATAGGGAAAGTTGGTCAAACAACTGCAGGCTAAAGTAAACTTGATTTAGAACACAACAATGGATATGGAAATTTTCCAAGCCCAGGCATTGGAGGTGCACGAGAAGTTGGAATCGACCCAACAAAACCTTTTAACTAAAGTAGAAACTGTTCAAAACTATTATCGGGCGGAAGACCATTCTTTAAATAACATTCACGTAAAGGAGAGAGAGGCCATTGTAGCTCAAGTTACATTACAGGAGGGCATTTTATTAGTAGCAAAGGATGAATTAGATAGGGCCACTAGATTGTCTCTTTCGGAGCAAACTCGAGGTGATACAATACTGAAAACCTGGGAGGCCAATTTAGTTGAAAGTAAAAGGTTAGCCTGGGAAGTGAAGAAATCTTGTGAAGAGGCATGTTCCTCACTCGACAAAGAGTCACTGGATATTGAAAGAGATAGTATCTCTGAATCCCTAGGGAAATTTGATATAGCAAAGAATCGACTTGATTCCAAGACAAGCTATTGAAGAAGCCTGAGTCGAAATCCTGCAATTGAAACAAATTGACATTATCCAGATTAATAAGTGGATAGTCAATCCTAGTCTACAACTACAGTCTATATCTTTAGAATCCAGGAGAATGGAGGATAGGCTGCCTCACATAGAAAAAAAGTTATACAATTTTGAGGCGAATGACACAACAGAGACTTCCAGGTTGGTGGTGCAGTTCGTAGGCAGATGTGTTCAATGTATCGAGAAAGGAAAATCCATCACATCTGGGAACAAATGAGACAACATGTGCATACCGTTTACATAGGTCATGATTAGAGGCCAGTTGTTTCTGAGCTGGAGGACAAGAAGAAGAATCATCTCTGCTAGCAGTCGAAGAGACATAAAAGATGCAAATGAAACTCTTCAAATTTCACATATTGTAATATTTACTGTTTTTGAATTATGAGAATTCCAACTGCCTAGGGTTGAGATCATTTTTGTGATGGTGATGGTGATGATGATTAACATCCACTAAGACCTAATTGGTCTATCGGACCTTAAGAGGGTAAGTGATTACTTGTGATTCTTTAGAATTTTGTTTCTGTGCTTGAAAAGCATTAAGAG
>ML822785.1:0-10479 GCA_009831015.1 Picea engelmannii
AAGGATCTTGCTACCTAAAAACTGTTGAGTAAAGATATTGGCATGTGACGAATAGAAGTCATGTATTTAATCGGGACCATGTTATAATGCTAAGATATTACCACTAAGGCATTTCTTCAACCATATGGAATAGCTCCAACCCCATGGATATACGTATATATTATATAGTAATCCATTACTCACTTTCGAATGGACCTTTCAAATATTTTTACACGTAACCCTTAAGGCTCCTTTCTGTAGGGAGAGAGACTAGGACTATAAGTCTTAAGGCTAGTCTCGGGGTATAGATATTTATGTCTCGGTGGGGATTGGAATCAAAAGGGGAGAATTACTAAAACCCTTGGAGGTATTATCATATAAATTCCTACAACCTGTAGATTAGACAGGTTTGTAGATGGCACCATATGGTGAGACAAACTTAAGTTACGACAAGAAGATTATAACTTTAATAAATATTTTTCCTCAATCAACAATCGTGTAAGGATGAAATGGGAGATCAATGCCTCATAGAAAAAAAAATATATATATATGGTAAATTTGAAGTACATTACATATGGTATCAGAGAAATGATTTACGACACTTGGACCTTGAACAGGGCCATTTGATTTACTTAAGCATATGTTTTAGTTTATGTAAAACTAATAAACCTTTATTGTTACAAACAAAAAATCTTTTCTATTTTTTCTTATTCATGGCAGCACGGGATGAGGGGGAAATAGGAATCGATGGGAATCCTGAACAAAGACTTCCTAAAAATCAGAGACAATATAGTAACGGAAGCTCACCTACTGAAGTTCTGGAAACAATGAGGAATTTCATCGTCGAACTGTAGGTTTTCAAAACTGACAATGTGTAATGCCTCCCCCAGGCTGTAATCTTGTTGGTCGGGTAAACGCTACTATGTAGAACAACATCATTTTCATGCTTAATTAATAACATGCATTTAAATAAAATTAAACACATTTAACAAAGAGTAAACACAAGATTACTACTAACATAAATAATCCCTGGCATTAATAGTAATTCATATGCACAACGGAATACATGATACATATAAGCATCACAAGCATGCAAAACATAATATTAAGCATAAGCTGATATTTATCTTTGAAACCCTAGTAATTCCACCAACCATGTGCAGGCCTTCCAAGAACCTCCCATCCTTATACCACGCTACTCATCACTCTCAGCAGTGGGTCACCCCCAAGTTGTGACTAAGCTCCACTCCAGGCAAGGAATCCTAGTCTAGGTTGAGGTTATAGGGAAACTGCACAGAATAACTAGAAGGATTTTTCCTAGGATGCCTTCTTACACCCACTACTAATAGACTCTCATTCCCCACATGTCTATTCTACCTGGGAGTATACAACTTCACAAGCATAGTCCATCAGTGCTTCACCTCCCTCTCTAGGTCTTGGCAATAGGCCAGATCAGGAAGTCTGAGAGCTTCGTAGTTGTTGTTGGACTCTCTCTGGGAGAAAACCACTTCCCAGCAAACTCCCTCACTTGGAGGTAGTTTCTCACAGGCCTTACAAATTGCCTCTTCAACCACGATCCTGACAACCCACTTCTTCAACCAGTTTTAGCCCAATTTCCGCAAGGTAAGGATAACAACAACAACAACTAGTCAATTCCACTCAAGAAAAACAGAAGGTAGCAACCCAAAGATAGTTTGGGTACAGACTTGACTCTGCAAGAGAGAATGGGCGGGCTCATAGAATACATAGCTGACATGGATCAATCCATAGTTTTGTCACTGGTTTCAGGGTGCGTGACAAGGAATTAACGCAGAGGTCGAACACAGATTCAAATGGTTCACACGACTGATACCTCAACTTCTCAAGAAAACATTACAGTTTTCTGGTTTCCAAGATGCATGAGGGTATGAAAAGGTCGAATACAAAGGCAACGGGATTCATGGTTCAAACAATAGATGGTCGAATGGAGCAGGAACCCCCAACACATCTCACTTCTCTGGTTTTAACTGCATGTGCTTGGGTCAACACATGTCACCCATGATGATGCATGCACTCCATCAGCATGCATTCCTCCCTAGGAACTTAGGAAAAAACAAATATTCACATGGCTTTTGAAATAATATTATAATATTATTCCCTAGGACTTAAGCCCCTAGGCTCAACATTTATCCTCTCTTCCCAACCTTCCAGCCCCCAATCCCTTACCCACTCTGTGTAATCTTACTCCCAGATCACGCATTCATCGTGGTTGGTCTGAACGCAATGGTGTTTATATTTTTATTAATGTTCTGCATGATTACATATACAAAAGCAAGCTCTCGGCCTTAACACTTAGGCTCTCCAGCCTAACAACACATAATCCCACCAACTTATATAAACTTGTCTCACCAACCTATAAAACATAATTACAATTCCTAATGCAATCTTTATACTTCATAGACATGATTTACAACAGGGCTCGGCCTTGGGGACATTACAATCCCCTCCCCTTATTTTTGCATTGTCCTCAGTGCAACTTTACACTGCATCTGCAAGCTTTTCAAAATTTTCAAAAAGATGTGGGTACTCTACCCGCATAACATCTTCATGCTCCCATGTCACGTCCTTAGGACCGTACTAGGTCCACTGGACCTTTACAAGCCCTATAGCTTGATTTCATAGCTGTTTGTTTTTCCTGTCCAATATGTGCACAGGATGCACTTGTAGGACACCTTCTTGTTCCACCTAAATCACATTCCAATCGATAACATGATTAGCATCTGGTATATATTTCTTAAGCATTGAAACATAAAACACATTATGTACAATCATAGATGCAAGTAATGCAAGCATATATGCAACTGGTCCAATCCTTTCTAGGATTTCAAATGGACCACAAAATCTGGCTGCCAACTTGGCGCAACTTCCCAACTTCAGAGAACTCCTGTTGGCTTTCACTTTTAGGAAAACATGATCACCCACTTTGAACTCTCTATGGGTTATGTTCTTATCAACATAACTTTTCTACCTATCCTAGGCATCTTTCAAATTCTACTTGATTTTTATCATTTGGTCCTCCATCTCCTTCAGCAACTCTGGCCCAACTACTGCTCTATCAGCTAGATTATCCCAGCTCACTACAGTATTGCACTTTCTTCCATAAAGTGCTTCAAATGGTATCATCTTCAACGATGCATGATACCCATTGTTGTAGGCAAATTCTACCAAGTGCAGGTAGTCTTCCCATCTTTATGGTTTGTCCATCACATACATTCTTAGTATGTCTTCTATTACTCTATTCACCCTCTCTGTCTGTCCATCAGACTTGGGATGATAAGCTATACTAAAGTTTAGATTCCTTCCAAATCCTTTGAACAATCCTTTCCAGAAATTTGAGGTGAATTTCGGGTCTCTGTCAGACACAATCATTTTAGGAATTCTGTGCAATTGTGCCTTCCTTCATGAAAATGTCAGGATCATTTGATGCCTTGTGAGTAGTTTTCAGTGGAATAAAATGGGTATCTTTTGTAATCCTGTCCACCACCACCATGATCGAATCATGCAGCTTGGTTGTTCTAGGAAATCCCATAATAAAATCCATAGTCACTACCTCCCACTTCCACTCAAGAATGGGTAAAGGTTGCAGCAACCCTGCTGGGTGCCTATGCTCAGCTTTAACTTTCTGACACTCCATACATTTGGTGATGTATTCAGTGATCTCTCTCTTCATACCTAGCAAAAAATAATGGCTCTTCACCGCTGCTACTATTTTCTGATATCAAGGGTGCCCTACATAAGGCACATTATGGATCTCCTACAAAATCATCTGTTTCAAGCACTGTACATTGGGTACAAAAATTATGTTCTTGTACAGTAGTATCCCATCTGTTTCCAATTTATAAATTTCCATCTGTTGTGGCATCTTACTCTGCTCTAGCTTGGCTACCAATTCTCTGTACTGCAGATCTACATTTGCAGCCTCCAGAATTCTGCTCTTAATATCAATCTAATACATGCTAATGGTTGTAGCATGTAATGCTTGCACCCTCCTGCTGAGTGCATCGACCACTTTATTCTCCTTTCCTTTGATATGCTTGATCTCAAAGTCGTACTCACACAGAAATTCTACCCACCTACTTTGTCTAGCATTTAAGGTTGGCTGATCAAACAAATATTTCAGACCATTGTGGTCCGTTCTTAATTCAAATCTCCTTCCCATGAGGTAATTTCTACATTTCCTCAGAGCGTGAATGATTTCTGCCAACTCAAAATCGTGAGTGGCATAATTCTTTCCGTGCTCTTTCAGCTTTCTCGACTCATAACAGATTACAAATCTGTTCTGACTGAGGACCCCTCTCAGTCCTTCTTTGCATGCATCAGTGCATACTACGAAATCGAAATTTGGATCTGCAATCCTCAAGATTGGAGCATTGGTTAACAACTGCTTCAATCGCTGGAAACTTTTCTCACACTCTTCAATCCACTGAAAATTTTTCTCCTTCCTTTGCAAAGAAGAGATAGGGTGAGCTATCTTTGAGAACCCTACGATAAACCTTTTGTAATATCCCACTAGACCCATAAAGGATCTAACTTCCATGAAATTCCTTGTTGCTGACCATTCTCTGATGGCCTCAACCTTCTCAGGATCCATGACAATCCCTTCTTCTGAAATAATGTGCCCCAAGTAATGGATCTGTCTTTGATAAAATGAGCATTTTCTCAACTTGGCATACAACTGGTCTTCTGTCAACACTTGCAACACCATCCTTAGGTGTTGTTCATGATCTTCCTCTGACTTGGAATACACCAAAATGTCATCCAGGAAGACTATGACAAACTTGTTTAGATAGTCCCTGAATACACCATTCATCAAGCACATAAAAACAACAGGTGTGTTTGACAGCCCAAACCGTACCACTATGAACTCGTAATGACCATACCTTGTTCTAAAGGTGGTCTTGTTGATTTCTTCATATTTTCTTCTCACCTGGTGATATCCCGATCTAAGATCTATCTTACAAAATATGTTCGCACCTTTCAACTGATCGAAAAGATCGTCGATCCTCGACAGAGGATACTTGTTCTTGGAAGTTACTTTGTTCAACTGTCTAAAATCAATGCACAGCCTCAACATCCCGTCCTTCTTCTTCATGAACAGGACTGGGGAACCCCAAGGTAACATGCTTGGGTGAATGTGCCCCTTCTTTATAAGCTCTTCAAGCTGTGATTTCAACTCTTTCAGCTCTGGCGTACTCATTCTATAAGGATCTTTTGACACTGGAGCTACTCCAAGCATCAAATTTATAGAGAAGTCGATATCTCTCTTCGGAGGTAGTCTAGGTACCTCCTGAAATATGTCTTCAAACTCTGTTAGTACTGCATTGTCTCCAATATTTGAGACTTCATCTCTGGTTGCTTCATCCACAGGGGCTACAAAAAATTGATAGCCTTTTCTGTAGCACTTCTTGAGCTGCATTGCTGATATTTCTCTAACAACCACAGCTATGGGAATTCCTTGGACTGTTTTCAGATTCCCCTCCTCATCTAGGCATGTAAATTCCTTGTTACGATAGTCCAGGAGGGCATGGTGTTGGTCCAACCAGTCCATCCCAATTAAACAGTCATAAGAGCCTAAAGGCAGAATATTCAATTCATCCTTCGTGCTTAATCCCTTCATGTCCACCAGACAGGACTTAACCAACTCAGTGACTTTCCTCTTGGTCCCTGTAGCCAATTGCACTAACCAAGAATTTTCATGCTTTCTTCTTATCAAATGCAAACTTTCCACCACCATAGGATCTACATAACTATGGCTAGCCCCTGAATCAATTAAAATAATAAAGGGTTGGTTGTTAATCATACCTTCCACTTCAATCATATGCACCTGAAATTCATCTTGCTTGTTGTCCAAGGCCGTATAGATCCTTGGCATTCTACTTCCCATTTCCTCCACTGTTTTAGCTTGTTGAACATTATGGAAATCTCTTGCTTTGCCATTTTTATGGGGACAATATATGTACTTGTGGTTCTCTTTACAGCCCCAACACTAAATGGGAATTTGTCTCTTCATTTGTTCTCCCACTTCAACCATTCTCGACTCTCTAAATGATGGATGTCCTTGAGGACTATTTTTGAAAAAGGGAGGATTGTTTCCCTTCTGCCTCTGTTCTTTCTTAAACTTCTGCTGGTCATCCCAAGCCTTCCGAAAGGTAGGATTTTCTCTTTGTTGTTCAAATAAGAACTTCGCTCTTCTTATCATTTCTTGTCTTAGGATCATCATACTAAATATTGTCACCAATGGGAGGTGGTAGTCCACTCAGATTCCTCTGAATCTTGATAGCCTCATCTTTGATGAATGGAACATACTTCAGTAATTCCAAAAACCTTCATTCGTATTCATCAATGGTCATGTTTCCCATCTTGAGTTCAAAGAACTCCTTCATCTTTCTATCATAGTATATTTTAGTTAGGTATTTCCTCTCGAAATACCTCTTGAATTCATTCCATGTGATATCTTTCTCTCTAATGAGCTGCACCTGCACAAGCTCATTGCAATTTTTCCTTCTACATGAGAGGAATAATTCTGCAGTTGAAAATATTTTCTCATGCCAATCAACCATGTTTCGACATCTTCCTCCTTCTTATGTTCTCCATCAAACGTAGGAGGCTTAATCTTATTCATCTCCCCTTTCAATTCATCTACTCCATATTTTCAGTTCTTTCTGGTAGGATATGGGCTTGAACTATTGTGTGCTTCCTTATCGGAATGCTTTGGGGAGTCACGAAAATGTCTGTTGACACTCCTTGATCTTATTTTTCTCTCAGGGGTCTTGCAACTCCCTGTTTTTCTTGAGCCACTCTCCTTTTCCAATTTTTTTTCTATTCTTTCCAGACTCTTCAAGATCCTTAAGTTGAATTGACCCTACCTATCCCTGACTCTCATGAGATTTCGGCTATTGGCTCAAGGAGCCTAGGCATCTTTCTGCAATATTTCAATGATTTTCATCATATGTCCTTCCTTATCAAATTCTCCTCCATGCCGATTGGAGTTCGATCCATAGACTCCCAAGTTGACATCCCTTCCTTCTCTTTCGTTCTCTGAATTGGAGGCAATCTGCACCTCTTCCATTTCTCTACACTCCGTGGAAATTCTAATCGTTTCTGGCACTCATCAAACTTATGCAATCACAATGTGTAGACAACCAGAATTTGTCAGGCCATCTCTTCTTAACAAATTCCACACATTCAAAACCAATCCGAATAAGAAAATGTTTTGATTTCATGAATTTTTCAAGCTCTGCTCAGCTCTGTAATTTTTCGGGTGATAGCCTGCGTTTCCTTAGTCCCTAACCCATGCGATCACGGGCCATGGCCAAACGCTAAACTGCTAGGTGCTACAAGGCTCTCCAAATGAACTTTGGGTTTCGGGATTTCGGGGTTTTGGGGTTTTGGGTTTCGGGGTTTTGGTCCTGGAGGTTCTCGCACTCGCTTCCCTCTCCAACTCCTGACTTCCAAAAATTTGATTTCATTACCCTCTAGGCCCACACCACAGTTGTCTCCCACCAAGTTAGTGACACATGGTGTCCTTAATATGGTCCACCTCAATCCCAGCGATGTCAGTGGGGCCCACTACTTTCACTTTTCATTTTGGAGTTTCGGGAATTAGGAGTTTGTGCACCTATGCATCTCGAAATTCTATTTGCTGAAATTCTGAAATTATGGTCTATTCATATACTTAATCCAATGGTCAAGTTCTTCTCCTATGATCTATAGTGTAGATCCTTTCGGGATTTCAGGGTTTCAATTTTTTGGTAACCAGGAGTTCGCGATGCAGCGACTCCAAATCTCTTGTCACTTCAATCCCCAAATTTCAATATGGAAATTCATGTATGAGATCAACGACTGTGAACCTCGCCTGATTCGACGGCTCATGGGATTTTGACACTTCTTCCTAGAAGCACTCCACTATCTGATTCTACCCTTGTTAATCCCTTTCGTGATTCGGGACTTGGAGTGACCAATAATTTGGCCTAGGCTCCAAGTTCATGATCCATGAATTCATGAAATGATCCAACAATCATGATTCACCACGATCTGACAACTTATATCTCATCAACATTTTGCGTATCAGGATTTCATGTGTCACAAGGTCGAAATATTTTCCACCTTCGTCCTCCCCATTCTTGAAATGTCGATTTCTTCCTGGAGAATTAACGGTCCATATCTCTCTTTAGATCGATAGTTGTGATCCAATCGTGAATTAGTGTTTCATGAATTCTCATGAACTCACCCTTAGACCATTTCAGGTCACGAGTCAGCCAAAGGTTGATTGATGTCCACGCATCCTTTCCGATGGATGGTCCTGACGAATTCGAGATTTCACATATCGCAATTTCCACACTTTTGTGTAACTCCAACGGGTTTTAAACCTTATGCACGTTCTCTATATCTGACAGTTGTGAGGGTTCTCCTTTCATCCTGAATAGATTCCATGGCTCCAACACTTCTAGTGTGGAGTTCTCTCTCTCTCCATGTGGCCATATACCACACCGGCTGCAATTTTATAATACCGCTACACCTCCTAAGCTTTGTAACATGGTCAAGTAGTCCGTTGACACTCAGAGACATTTTGAGCTCTGAAATTAGTCCTCTAGACATAATCTCCTTCTCAAAACCTCGATTCAAAGACCACTTATCTAGCCCATCTAGGGTCAGCATTGAAACTAGGCTCTAATACCAAACTGTAATGCCCCCCCTCACCCAGCCGTAATCCCGCTGGCCAGGCAAATGCTACTATGCGGAACAACATCATTCTCCTACTTAATTAATAACATGCATTTAAATCAAATTAAACACATTTAACTCAAAGTAAACAAAAGATTATAGCTAACATAAATAATCCCTGGCATTAATAGTAATTCATATGCACAATAGAATACATGATACATATAAGCATCACAAGCATGCAAAACATAAATTTAAGCATAAGTTGATACTTATCTTTGAAACCCTGGTAATTCCACCAACCACGTGTAGGCCTTCCATGAAACTCCCAACCTTAGACCACTTTGCTCATCACTCTCAGCAGTGGGTCACCCCTGAGTTGGGACTAAGCTCCACCCCACACAAGGAATCCTAGTCTAGGATGAGGTTATAGGGAAAACTGCACAAAATAACTGAAAGGATTCTTCCCAAGATGCCTTATTATGCCCACTACTAATAGACTCACATTCCCCACATGTCTATTTCCCCCAGGAGTATACACCTTCAAAAGCATAGTCCATTAGTGCTTCACCTCCCTCTCTGGGTCTCGGCAACAGGCCAGATCAACAAGTCTCAGAACTCTGTAGCTGGTGCTGGACTCTCTCTAGGATAAAATCACTTCCCAGCAGACTCTCTCACCTAGAGGGAGTTTCTCACAGGCCTTACAACCTGCCTCTTCAACCACGGGCCTGACAATCCGCTTCTTCAACTAGTTTCAGCCCAATTTCTACAAGGTGAGGATAACAACAACAACAATTGGTCAATTCCACTCAGGAAAAATGGAAGGTAGCAACCCAAAGACAGTTTGGGTATAGACTTGACTCTACAATAGAGAATGGTTGGGGCTCATAGCATACATAGGTGACATGGCTCAATCCACAGTTTTGTCACTAGTTTCAAGGTGCGTGACAAGGAATTAACACAGAGGTAGAACACAAACTCAAACGGTTCACACGACTGATACCTCGACTTCTTAGGAAAACATTATGGTTTTCTAGTTTCCAAGATGTTTAAGGGTATGCAAAGGTCGAATACAGGGGCCACGAGATTCACGGTTCAGACAATCGACGGTCGAATGGAGGAGGAACCCTCAACATGACTCACTTCTCTGGTTTTAACTGCATGCGCTTGGGTCGACATATGTCACCCATGATGTTGCATGCACTCCATCAACATGTGTTCCTCCCCAAGAACTTAGGACAAAACAAATATTTCACATGGATTTTGGAATAATATTAAAATATTATTCCCTAGGACTTAAGCCCCTTGGCTCAACACTTAGCCTCTCTTCCCAACCTTCTAGCCCCCAATCCCTTACCCACTCTGTGGAAGCTTTGTCCTCCATTACTCACTCATCGTGGTGAGTCTGCACACAATGCTGTTTATATTTTTATTAATGTTATGCATGATTACATATACAAAAGTAGGCTCCCGGCCTTAACACTTAGGCTCTCCGGCCTATTAACACATAAGCCCACCAACTTATATAAACTTGTCTCACAAGCCTATAAAACATAATTACAATTCATAATGAAAGCTTTATACTTCATAGACATGATTTACAATAGGGCTCGACCTTGGGGACATTACACAATCAAAAACTAAAGAAATATCAATAGGAACAATAGGAAATTAATGAAGTCATGTTGCGGAGTATAGTGACAAAGAAAATCCCAAAGGACGATAATAACGACAAAGAAGTTAGCAAGAGGGCTTCCAATAACTCTGGACCTTAAACAAAAAAAGGAGATAGTTCAT
>ML822785.1:67291-86832 GCA_009831015.1 Picea engelmannii
GATGAAATTATCACACTAATCTAGTTTACTTTGAATAGAAAAGTTATGTCGGTAATTCTTCAAAATTCTATCAAATCCCTTATCAAACTACTCCCAGTATGCTTATAGATATATATTTAGGTAGTATCTAAACTTAGGACTTATAGTCCATCTCTCTCTTTTAGACATGAGTTCTTATGCTTGCGTGCATGACTATTTATCTCACTTTGAAATAAATTTCATACAACATATATAAAGTAACGAGGTCGAGGACATATCCCTTATCATAACATAAAAGGTTTAATCTAAGATTCTTAGCATCATTTGGTATGGTTCCACTCATTAATATAGAGTTCCTTTGAGTAGTCATGAATGGTGTACTACTAGTGCCCATTATACAAGGCTTGGGTAACGAATTCCAAACTAAACGTTTGTTTAACTCACTCTTAACTAAATGCTCTCTTAACATAATCTCAACTGAACGATATGTTTAACTGCAACAACTGGTTGGAGTGGACGTACTACACTAGTCGCATCATGAAGGGACTGTCACTAACTTCAAAATTTTCATGATCAGGGAAGAGGGGTTTATTTGTCAGAAAAGTTAAAGCTCTCCACCTAAAAATTAATGGATATCTCATGCACGCGAATTCTAATGGTTTCACCTGACCTTTCCTCCTATCTAGTCATGACAACTCTTCCCCTTCACATGGCAAGACCATCATTCATACCCTCAACATTTAATCAGTGTAGCAAAGCTCCTTTTAGGGTTCCGTGAATTTTTTGTTGTCAATGTGAATTCTGCCGAAAACGGTTCTGCGTATTAACATTCTCCACAGGAAGGGTTGTCAACTTGGTGGGTGTTATTCAGTGGAATAGTTGGCTCTATTCGCTTCCCTGGTGAGTTTACGGCACCACTTGTGTCCTTAGTTATTGAAACAAGAAATCTGGTTTTATATTACGGTGGGAGAACCCTCATTTTTTTTTTTAAAGTCTTGCCATGATTGTAAATTGAATTTCCCCTTTAAAAGTCTTATTATGATGGTAACTAGAATTTACCCCTTTAATGTTACTCCTCGTAACTTTCTGGATGGTTCTGCTACTGGGTAAATAGATTGTTCTATATGTTCATTCTCAATATTTCTGAAAGAGATTCAATGTCCCGTCTCCTTGTTTTCCTAGAAATTTGAAGGATTCACACCTCCAAGGTCTCTTTACAGGAAAAATTACCCTTAGGGATATTATCTTTTTGTTGTTCTACTACAAACACTACAGTTTCTCCATTGATATGTATTAAGGCCTGGTGTTGCACTGTTGTGAAGCCATGGGGGTTTTGAATATGAAGTTGAATTTTTCGAACTTAGTGGTTCTAACAGTTCCATTAGAAAATGCCCCATGGCATATCATATTGGGGTTTATGAAATTTCTTGGATTTAGAATGCCTCCCACTATTGTTATCATTGGTTGCGGATATTATACGCCATTAGGAATCTGGAAAAAAATCAGTCAGAATGTTAATCTTTATATTTAATATTGATTTATAAATATCCTCTTCAATATAGATCGTCGGACTTAGGGTAGGATTTAATCCCAGTAATAGTGTATAGCATTTGTACTATGTATAAAGTTTCCACCAAGCCTTCATCATGTTCACATGGCCCATCTTATGCAATTTTTAATTTAAGTGTTAATACAATTTATATTATTTCATCTCATAACGGAATGGTTTTATTCGCTATTGGTACCAATGCTAATGATGGGACTCTGTTGTTGTGAGGATACCCATTAGGAGAATTAGAACCATCATCCCCTTGGCCTGAGACCTCTAGAAAACTGAAATGCCATAAGGGAAGAATGCATGACCTTCAGTCGTGAGTTAAGTACCATTCTGACTCAACTCTTTCTATCCTTTGTCCCTATGTTGATAACTTTATCCATTTTATTTTTTGTTATATAATACTAATTTAAATTTTGAAATTTCCTTGAAGGGAGTTCGACTGTGCACAATTCCGAATGTCAATTCTGACAAAGGCGCAAAAGGTATTTGGGTTTCAATTCATTGCTCACAAATGCATGCCCTATTTTTCTATGAACTGATACGATTCTAAACACGGGGTTAACATCATGGTGACAAAGATCTTACTGGATCACAAGATTTAGAATATGATTTATAGTTTAAGAATTATATATTCTATCTATTTTTTTTGTTTTGGGATGGAAATATAAACATTCATTCTTGTCGAGCAATGGATCTGTAACCGAATGATTTTGAAATGGAATTCGATAAGCCTTCATGGATAGTTGTTCTGACTCGATTCTTTCCTTGGGTCTTATTTCGATTTTATATACTATTTTATCTTTTGTTATTATGTGTTCCAGAAAATCCACTAAGACTTAGTTAGACCATTGTCCTCTACTGTATTTTGATGTCCGTTGTCCATACAGTCTGAACTTGTAGTCATGCATTGTATGGAATTATAAATTTCTAAAGATCCGCATATTTTTAAATCGAATCTCAACGAAACAGAACACTAGAATATCAAATTGTTGTACAGGTATTAAGTATACTTAATTATATATATATATAAAAATATATAACCCTATGGAATGTTTATCCTTGTCATGCATTGATTCTATGATAATGTTATTACTCTCTAAAGTTTATTATAGAAATATGCAAATATATAGTCATTTCATTTTTTTCTATCTTTCAACATTTCCTAAGTCATTATTATCAACTCAGGGAATCTATACAGAGGATAATCAAGGAGGTTTTGAGTTTTTCAAAGTAATCAGATCTACATATATATTTTATAGATACATCTCTATTAATTAAATCCAAAGCGCTTCCCATATATAAGGTCATTTTAGATATACTTTATGTGCATGATTGGTTCTACATGACTGTTAGGACAGTTGGTATATTAATTGTCAATTATGTGCGTTATATAGGTATATTTTACCATTCCTACTGTAGGGAATTCAATTTAAATTTCCATTTATATTGGTACATATTTCCACCTATAATTACATATACACATAACTATATACATATAGCTCTATATATATATATATATATATATATATATATATATATATATATAGTGATTTATTGTCAGAACTTTCAGCTAGCAATGCACACCACATTATGCTAATTCTACTCTTTCAATCATTTAAGTCACAACGAATACTTATCTAAATGAAATTTTGATAGGACTAATGCACCCAGTAATATATCGATGCATATTGACAGCCACTTAAAAACAAAAGATATGTAAACAAAAAATGGTAGATGAATATATCTGAACCAAAACACTGAATACAAAGGGAAAAACCACGTTCCTCCCAACCTGAGAATAGGACAGCCAAATCACCTATCATGTTCACCCCTTAGCTTGACCATGAATCCATGAGGGCGAACATGAAATCTCCTCTTTAGCAATGTTTTCTTCTTTCCCAATGTTCTCCTTGCCTCACACGTCATACTCAGTGTTCATAACAACAATTAAACCAATAGTACTTCTTCCCAGCATACTAGGCAGCGTCCTGCCTCCTCGCATATGCTATTTAACAAGATATCATTTTTCCTAGGTCTTTCTTTCCCCCCTTGGGAATTTTCAAAGATTTCTAAATCCCTAATTTTTAGAGGCTACCAATGGCCAAATATATGATTTTCCACTTGTAACA
Source organism: Picea engelmannii (assembly GCA_009831015.1). Lineage (NCBI taxonomy): Eukaryota > Viridiplantae > Streptophyta > Pinopsida > Pinales > Pinaceae > Picea > Picea engelmannii. The sequence continues at coordinate 70,958 of ML822785.1, forward strand.
ATCAACCCAGAGGTAGTTCCAACATGTTCCCCACTCATGGAGTCATGGTCAACTAATTTTAACATGGTTGTTCCATTTGTCCTCCTGCAATCAATATAAAATATTATGTTTTCATACAAGTTCCATAGTCCAAAAGTTAGTTGGGTCAAATCATATCTCTTCCCAATAGTCATAATAATAAATTACAATTATTAAATTCAAAATTCAAAATTCAAAATTTCCATAAATGGAAAAAAATTTCCAATTTCTAATTTACTAAAACCGGAATAATTTTCCAACAAATTTTAAATTTCAAAAATACTTTATTTTTGGGGCGATGTCACATCCTTTCCCCCTTCAATAAAACACTATCTTGAGTGTTCATTCCTTTCTTGGAACAGGATTGGATGATATTTCCACAAATCTCCCTCCAACTACCAAGTGGCCTCCTCAAGACTAAAGTGCTTCCATTGCACGTTTACCCGAACGACGATTCTGTTCCGAAGTGTTATTTCTCTCCGGTCCAGAATATGTAGGGGTTCTGCCTGGAACTCGCCTTATGGTTCCACCTACACCAAGTTTCAATCAATCATGTGAGTAGGGTCATGAACATACTTTTTCAACAAGGAAACATGAAATACATTATGAATTCTTAGATTAGGTGGAAGTGCAAGTTGGTATGTTGTGGGTCCAATTCGAGCTAGTATCTCGAAGGGCCCACAAAACCTGTGTGCCAGCTTGGCATAGTTTCCTAATTTCATTGAACTTTTCTGGGCTTTGACCTTCAATTAAACATGGTATCCCACTTGAAATTCCAAGTGTCCTCTTTTTTTATCTACATAGCTCTTTTGTCTATCATGTGCTTCCTTTAAGTTCTTATGTACTTTCCTTACCATATCCTCCATTTTTTGGAGCATCTCTGGTCTAACCATGAGTCTGTCAACCGGGTTATCCCAACTAATCAGAGTCATACACTTCCTGTCCTACAGTACCTTAAAAGGGCTTAACTTAGCCGAAGTTTGGTACCCATTGTTATATGAAAATTCTACCAAGTGTAGATAGTCTTCCCACTTGTTTGGTTTTGTTCTTATGTACATGTAGAGCATATCCTCTATAATTTGGTTTGTCCTTTTGATCTGTCCATCTATCTGTGGGTGATAACTCGTACTAAAATTCAAATTAGTATTTATCCCTGCAAACAATTCCTTCCAAAAAGTGGATGTGAATTTTACGTTTCTATCTGAAATCACCAATTTAGGAATACCATGTAATCTAAAAATTTCTTTCATAAATATTTCAGCAATGTTTATAGCTTTAAAATAGACTTTACAGGAATAACGTGTGCACACTTACTGAGTTTATTGATTACAAACATAATGGAGTCATTATGTTTCAGAGTTTTAGGAAAGCCTATAATAAAGTCTAGTGTTAAGTTCTCCCATTTGCATTCCGGTACTGGCAATGGCTGTAATAGGCTGGCTGGATACTGGTGTTTGGCCTTAACCTACTGACAATATTGGCACCTAGCCAAGTATTCTGTTGTTTCTCCCTTCATATTAGTCCAGTAAAACAATTTTCTAAGTGTTGTTATAATTTTCTGGTATCCTGGATGGCCAAAATATGGTTTTTTATGCACTTCGTCCAATACTATTAACTTTAATTCTACTCAATCTGGTCTATAGAGTCTGTTTTTACATCGTAATAGTCCCTTCTTGTCGATACTTAGATCTGGTTTATCTGATTTTGCAGTACTATTTTGTAATTCTTCCATTAACTTAGTGTAATTTTCGTCATTAATACATGTTGTCCTTATTCTTTGTTTCAGATCACTTTATGCCCTGCTGATATTTATCTCAAATAACCCATGGACTCTTCTGCTTAAAGTGTCTACTACCTTATTTTCCTTACCCTTGATATGTCTGACCTCGAATTCAAATTCTCTCAAGACGGCTAGCCATCTTTCTTGCCTTGCATTAAGGTCTGGTTGGCTAAATAGATATTTCACGCCGCTATTATCCGTCAATAGTAGAACTTTCTTGCCCATTATGTAGTGTCACCACATTTTTAGGGCCTGTATTACCACTGCCAATTCTAAGTCATGAGTGACATAATTTTTCTCATGTTCTTTTAATTTTCGGGACTCATAACAAATCACATGTACTTCCTGAGTTAGGACACCACCTAGTCCTTCTTTATTTGCATCAACAGATACAGTAAAGTCTTTATCTAGGTCTACTACCTTCAAAATGGGTGCAGTGGTCAATAATTGCTTTAGTTTGTTAAAATTGTCTTGACACTTTTGTGACCAGTTAAACTTGGTCCCTTTCTTTTGTAATGACGTGATAGGGTAGGTTATCTTGGAAAACCCCTCTATAAATATGTGATAATATCCGGTGATTCCCATGAATGACCAGATATCCGCTACATCCTTAGGTACTTGCCATTCCATGATAGCTTTTATTTTCTCAAGGTCTACAGAAATACCTTCTCCTAAAATTACGTGTCCCAGATATTGTATTTTCTTTTGATAAAAGTCACACTTATCAAATTTGGTGTACAGTTTGTGTTTTCTCAACATTTGCAGAACTATTCTTAAGTGTTCTTCATGTTCTTCCTCTGTTTTAGAATAGACCAAAATATCATCAATAAATACTAGTACAAACTTGTCTAAGTACTGGATGAAAATACTATTCATCAGGCACATAAACATGGTTGGTTCGTTAGTGAGTCCGAAAGGTATAACTACAAATTTGTAGTGCCCATATCTTGTTCAAAAAGTTGTTTTGTTTATATCTTCATACTTTATCCTAACTTGATGGTAACGAGATTGTAAATCCAATTTCGAAAAGATTTTGGCCCCACCTACTTGATCAAACAAGTCATTTATCCTAGGTAAGGGGTACTTGTTCTTAATTGTCATTTTATTCAATTGTCTATAATTGATACAAAGTCTTAGAGTTTTGTATTTTTTTTTCACAAAGAGGACTGGTGCCCCCCATGGTGAAATACTTGGTCTTATATACTCTTTGTCCAACAATTCCTGAAATTTTATTTTTAATTTTGTCAATTATGGTAAACTCATTCAGTAAGGATATTTTGAGATTGGGTCTGAACCGGGTAGTAGGTCTATGGAGAAGTCTCTTTCCCTTTTAGGAGGTAATTGTTGTATCTCCTCCACAAACATGTCTCTGAATTCACGTAGGATAGAAAAGTCTTCCAACTTCAGCTTATCTTCTTTTTCTAACAGATTCGTTACTTAGATGGCATAAACTTAACATCCCTTTCTCATACATTTCTTGAATTGCATCACTGAAACTTGTCTAACGGATACAGGTTTTGCTATACCTTGGGTTGTTCTAGTAGTTCCATAATCATCTTTATAATTAAGTGTCTTTGTATAACAATATAGTATTACATTGTTCTTTTCCAACCAATCCATTCCGATGATCATATCATAAGATCCTAGTGGTAGGATGTTCAGATTTGTTCTTATGTTTTGACCATCTAAGATGAATTTGAAATCAAAAATAAAGTCAACTACTTTCATTTTTGTTCATGTTGCTAGTTGTACCAGCCATGATTTTGCATGCTTCTATTTCTTAATTTTATTTGACTCTACTACATCAGGAGTAATGTAACTTAATGTAGCTCCAGGGTCAATTAAAATAGAAATTTGTGGGTTACTGATTTTACCTTCAATTTTGACCATAGAGGACTGGTGGTCATCTTGTCAGCCATCAATGGCTACATTTATCCGATGTAGACTTCTGCCCACGTCACCCACCATCGAGGATTCTTACAAATTATGAACAGCAGTTATGTTTGCTGAAATTAAACATGGAGAGTTCCTCCTTAGATGAGGTTCTCTACATTCCCAACACTTTAATGGTTCATGGGGGCTATCCCCAAACTTCTTCCTTCCCAAATTTACTGGTTTACCCCTCCCTTGCGTATTCGAATGGTTGGAGTGAAAATATTTCCTCAGAAATATTTTTGTTGCATTCTAATAAGGAGTTGACTCATATCCCTTCTTCCACTAGTTCATTCGATCTTGTTTCTTATCCTTCCAAGTTTTGGGAAACTCTTCCCATTGTTTATACTAGTCGTATCACATTCGTTCTTTCCTGGATACTTCACTCAAGGGTTTGGGGTTGTCAAACTCAATTCCGTCCCTGTAGTACTATGGTAAACAGCTTAAGAATCACTGGATTTTTACCTTATCCTCCCATATGTATGATATGAACCTTAGTAGTTCCAAAAATTTGTTTATAAGGTCCTCCATCGTCATCTTTCCAAGTCATAACTCGTAAAATTCTTTCGTTTTCCTTTCCTAGTATCTTTCAGAAAGGTAATGTTTCCTGAAATACTTCTTAAAGTCACGCCATTCCAACTTCTTTTCCTTTAGGCCCTTGGCCAATTTCAGGTCTTACCACCAAATGATGGCCTTCTCTTTCAGATTGTAGATGGCCATTCTAACCTTCATATTCCTGGAATGGTTGTATATCTGGAAGTATTTATTGATTTCTAACAACCACACCTCAGCTTCTTCTTATGTCCTAGATTCTCCATCAAAGGTAGTTGGTCTGATCTTGTTAAATTCTCCTTCAAGGTGGTCCACTTGTTTTCTTTTTCTGTCTATTTTAGTTTTGTCCTCAGCTGAAGGTGTACCTTCAAACAAACTACCTCATTTTTCTGTTTCAGGCCCAGAATTCTTGGAGGCTCTTTTTCTCACCTCTTCATCATGGTTATCATCCTTTCGGCTCTTCTTGGTCACTATACTGCGTAGTAGGACTTCATTTATCTCTTGTTATTTCTACTGTGCTTTATTCAATTTCTCGTTGTCAGCTTTGAAAACCTGCAGCTCAACAAGAAGATTCCTCATTGTTTCCAGCACATCCGTGGGTGAGCTTCCATCATTGTTTTGTCTCTGATTTTCAATAATTCTTTTCTCAAGATTTCCTTCCACTCTGATTTTTGCATCATCTTGAGCTGCCATGATTAACACAAAACATAAAAAAAAAATTGTTTATAACAATGAAGGTTTATTAGTTTTGCATTAGTAAAGGTCCAAGTGTTGTGACCTTGGCTCTGATACCATATGTAATGTACCTCTAATTTTNAAAAAAAAAATTATCCCACAACACATTGCTCTTCAATTTTGTCTTAACAACTTCGAAATTAAGAGGAGGTAAGATTCAATTCCTGTCCGTGATGACATTATCACACTAATCTAGTTTACTTTGAACAGAAAAGTTATGTCTGTAATTCTTCAAAATTCTATCAATTCCCTTTTCAAACTACTCCCAGTATGCTTATAGTATGTTTATAGATATATATTTAGGTAGTATCTAAACTTAGGACTTTTAGTGCATCTCTCTCCTTTAGACATGAGTTCCTATGCTTGCACGCATGACTATTTATCTGAATTTGAAATAAATTTCATACAGCATACATAAAATAATGCGGTCGGGGACATATCCCTTATCAGAACATAAAAAATTTAATCTAAGATGATTGGCATCATTTGGTATGGTTCCACCTATTAATACAAAGTTCCTTTGAGTAGTTGTGAATGGTGTACTGTCAGTCCCCATTATACAAGGCTTGGGTAACGATTTCCAAACTAAACCTTTGTTTAACTCACTCTTAACTAAAGGCTCTCTTAATGGAATCTCAACTAAACGATATGTTTAACTGCAACAAATGGTTGGAGTGGACGTACTCCACTAGCCGTATCATGAAGGGACTATCATTAACTTCACAATTTTTTTGATGAGGGAAGAGGGGTTTATTTGTCAGAAAAGTTAAAGCTCTCCACCTAAAAATGAATGGATATCTCATGCACCCAAATTCTGATGATTTCACCTGACCTTTCCTCCTATCTAGTCATGACAACTCTTCCCCTTCACATGGCAAGGCCATCATTCGTACACTTAACATTTAATCGGTGTAGCAGACATCCTCTTAGGGTTCCATGAATTTTCTAATGTTAATGTGAAGTCCGTCGAAAATGGTTATGCATATTAACATTCTTCACAGGAAGGGTTGTCGACTTGGTGGGCGTTATTCGATGGAACAGTTGGCTCTATTCTCCTCCCTGGTGAGTTTACAGCACCACTTGTGTCCTTAGTTATTGAAATAAGAACTCTAGTTTTCTATTATGGTGGGAGAACCCTCGTTTTTTTTTTTGAAAGTCTTGCCATGCCTATAAATTGAATTTCCCCTTTAAAAGTCTTATTATTTACGGTAACTAGAATTTACCCCTTTAACGTTACTCCTCATAACTTTATGGATGGTTCTTCTACTAGGTAAATAGATATTTCTATATGTTTGTTATCAATATTTCCGAAACGGATTCAACGTCACGTCTCCTTGTTTTCCTAGAAATTTGAAGGATTCTCACCTCCAAGGTCTCTTTACAAGAAAAATTACCCTTAGGGATTTTATCTTTTTGTCTTTTTGTTACAAACTCTACAATTTCTTTGTTGATATGTATGGAGGCCTGGTGTTGCACTGTTGTGAAGCCACGGGGGTTTTTAATATGAAGTTGAATTTTTCGAACTCAGTGGTTCAAACAGTTCCGTTAGAAAATTCCCCATGGCATATCATACTGGGTTTATGAAATTTCTTGGATTTAGAATGCCTCCCACTATTGTTATCATTGGTTCCAAATATTATACGCCATTAGGAATCTAGAAAAAATTTAGTGAGAAGGTTAATATTTGTATTTAATGTTGATTTATAAATATCCTCTTTAATATAGATCGTCGGACTCAGGCTAGGATTTAATCCTAGTAATAGTGTATAACATTCGTACTATGTGTAAAGTTTCCACCAAGCCTTCGGCCTGTTCGCACGACCCGTCTTATGCAATTCGTAATTTAAGTTTTAATACTATTTATATTATTTCATTTCATCACGCAATGGTTTTGTGTTGTTGGTACCAATGCTAATAATGGGACCCTGTTTTTGTGAGGGTACCCATCAAAATAACTATAACCATCCTCCCGTCGGCCTCATACCTCTAGCAAAATGAAACGAGATAAGGGAAGGATGCCTGACCTTCAGTCATGATTTAAGTACCATTATGACTCAACTCTTTCTATCATTTGTCCCTTTGTTGATAACTTTATCCATTTTATTTTCTGTTATATAATACTAATGTAAATTTTGAAATTTCCTTGCAGGGAGTTCGACTGTGCACAGCTCTAGATGTCAATTCTGACAAAGGCGCAAAAGGTATTTGGGTTTCAATTCGTTGCTCACAAATGCATGCCCTAGCTTTCTATGAACTGATATGAATCTAAACCTGGGGTTAACATCGTGGTGACAGAGATCTTATTGGATCACAAGATTTAGAATATGATTTATAGTTTAAGAATTGTATATTCTTTTTTTTTTTGGGGGGGGGGAATGGAAATATGAACATTCATTCTTGTTGAGCAATGGATATGTAACCGAATGATTTTGAAATGGAATTCAATAAGACTTCATGGACAGTTGTTCTGACTCGATTCTTTCCTTGGGTCTTATTTCAATTTTATATACTATTTTATCTTTTGTTATTATGTGTTCCAGAAAATTCACTAAGACTTACTTAGACTATTGTCATATACTGTATTTTGATGTCCATTGTTCGTACAGTCTCAACTTGTAGTCATGCATTGTATGGAATTATAAATTTCCAGAGATCCACATATTTTTAAATCGAATCTCAAAGAAACAGAACACTAGAATATCAAACTGTTGTACAGGTATTAAGTATACATAATTATATATCAAAAATCTATATAAACCTATGGAATGCTTATCCTTGTCATTCATTGATTCTATGATAATTTTATTACTCTCTACAACTTATTACAGAAATATGGAAATATATGGTCATTTAGTTTTTGTCTATCTTTCAACATTTCCTAAGTCATTATTATCAACTCAGGGAATCTATACAAAGGATAATCAAGGAGGTTCTGAGTTTGTCAAAGTAGTCATATATACATATATATTTTATAGATACATCTCTGTTAATTAAATCCGAAGCGCTTCCTATGTATAAGGTCATTTTAGTTATACTTTATGTGCATGATTGGTTCTACATGACTGCTGGGAGAGTTAGTATATTAATTGTCAATTATGTGTGTGTATATAGGTATATATTACCATTCCTACTGTTGGGAATTCAATTTAACTCTCCATTTATGTCGGTACATATTTCCACCTATAATTACGTATACGCATATAGATCTATATATATAGTGATTTACTGTCAGAAATTTTAGTCAACAATGGATGCCACATTATGCTAATTCTACTCTTTCAATCATTTAAGTCACAACGAATACTTATCTAAAGGAAATTTCGATAGGACTCATGCACCCAGTAATATATCAATGCATATTGATAGCCACTTAAAAACAAAAGATATGTAAACAGAAAAGGGTAGATGAACATATCTGAACCAAAACACTGAACACAAAGGGAACAACCACGTTCCTCCAAACTTGAGAAAAGGATAGCCAAATCACTTGTCGTGTTCACCCCCTAGCCTGGCCATGAATCCATGAGGGCGGACTTGAAATCTCCTCTTCAACAATGCTTTCTTCTTTCCCAATGTTATCCTTGCCTCGCACTTCATACTCAGTGTTCATAAAAACAAGTAAGCCAATAGTACTTCTTCCCAGTGTACTAGGTAGTCTCTTGCCTCCTTGCATATGATATTTAACAAACAATCCTTTTGCCTAGGTCTTTCTTTCCCCCCTTGGGAATTTTCGGAGCTTTCTAAATTCCTGATTTTTAGGGGCTCCCAATGGCCAAATATCTTATTTTCCACTTGTAAAAATCAACCCAGAGGTAGTTCCAACATGTTCCCCACTCATGGAGTCATGGTCAACTAATTTTAACATGGTTGTTCCATTTGTCCTCCTGCAATCAATATAAAATATTTTGTTTTCATACAAGTTTCATAGTCAAAAAGTTAGTTGGGTCAAATCAGATCTCTGCCCAATGATCATAATAATAAATTACAATTATTAAATTCGAAATTTGGAATTTCCATAAATGGCAAAAGATTTACAAATTCAAATTTACTAAAAACGAAATAATTTTCCAACAAATTTTAAATTTCAAAAATACTTTATTTTTTGGGGGATGTCACAATTGAGTATATGGGATTTCAAAGCTGAATCATTTAACTTCATAATGAAATGGTTAAAGGGATTTCCATAAAGGTGCTTTACTCGAATTTTCTTAATCTGAATTTCCAAGTATGTATTTATTGGATCATTATAGCAAAATTTATGTTGAAGGGTGATTTTGTTAGGGGCATTTAATAATAATTAAATTTTTTATTTGAATTTTTCCAACTAAAAATCCACGAATATACTATGTTGAAGGATATTGGTGTGAAAAAAAACAACGACCACAAATCTACTACGTTGTAGGATATTGGTGTGACAAAAAAATAACGACCAATACTTAAACCATATTATTTTTTTTATTTCCCTTTATGCACTTTGTTTTGGAAAGTGTAAGAATAGGCATAATATCAAGCATGTGAGAGACCAGATTCTAATTATTTATATTTTTTTCCTTACCAATAGGATGTATAACTACTACCAAGATATTATGTTTATGTAGGTACTTTTATGATTCAAGTGTACATCCTCTTGAACTAAATAAACCTAAGGTAATGTTTTATTTAGAAAATATGTACTTGATATGGATAAAGATGAGAGGGTGTAGGTTCATGTTAGAAAATATTTCATGCTAGAAAATATTTGTGATTGATTGTAAATATTGCTAATTTCCACATGTACAAGGAGTGTACCAGGTACAATTGCAGTATCTGCATCATTTAACTAGAATTTTCACAATAAGATTTCAACCCATCATCCATTGGATCAATGTTTGAAAATGATCCATTTTAGATCTTAGTGATTGCTTCACCCATATGGTTACAACAATTGAGGATCAAAGTGCATTAAAGACTTGCATTTTCCTCTAATTAAATCTTGACCAGAGAGACTAAAACTTCCATATATGGTTAAAGTAATTTTAAACAAAAAACAATGTCCAAGCCTCGAGGACACAATCAACCATTAGATGTTGAAATGGATAAAAATACAATTGTTCCAACCATCTCAAGTGGTCTTTGAAAAATATGTCATCTATGCAATCCACAACATAAATCATATTCAAATAACCAATGATGCATGTGATTGTGAAGCATGTCTTTAAAACCATAAGCATTTTAGTCATTAAGGAGCATATGTTTAAAACCTAAAGAAAAACAAACTATTACCAACATCATTATGCACCTTCTTTAGCTTAACAACCTCACACATTTCTTGGTCCCTCTAGCCACTTAGAAATCGAGAGGGAAGCCATTGCACAAGATTCACACACAAAGAATAGTTTGTATTACTTAATAAACAAATAGAGGTTACATATATAGCATGCAGATCACTAACTCCTAGAAATCTAGATCCTAAGAAAGTGGATCTGATTGGCTAAAAATAGTAAACCTAGAAACTCACAGTTACAAGAGTCATAGTTGAACTCATAGTTACAACAATCATAGTTAACCTAGAAACTCACCGTTACAACAGTTGTAAGCATTATCTCTAACATCCTCCCTTAATGCTTACATTATAAATATCAGAATCACAAATTACAAAACATAACAAAAGGTTACAACACAAATTTCATCATGTCTATCTCACAAGTCCTCATACACAGTTACACCCATCTCTAAACTTCATAGACACGCTCTTTATCTCCATCATCTTCGAGCTAGCACTTCATACAACACAAATACAACCGCTTCTGACCATCTTTGAAGTATCTATAGGACCGATGATTCTAAACTACCTCGAAGTATAGTCTCAATACTGAAACTGTAACATCCCGCTCTGGTGCACTTACAAACTTATTCTTTGAGGACACTTGCTCGCAAGTGATCTGGACCTTTCTGATATTAATACATTTATCCTTGATGATGAGGCGTTATGATAGATGACATGATGTTATACTATTGTATTATACAAGTGCTATTGACTCAGTTTATTTGAGTGTGCAGGGTTTTTGACCTGGAGGATGTTGAGGCATCGACGGAACCCTTGGACTCCGGATTGAGTTAGGGAGTGTGATATTGAGTTGATTTATTTACCATAATATTTATTGATTTGATGATATGTTGTTGACATGTTCTGACATGATGGTTGATGATGCAGGATGACGATAGCTTGCCAACCAGACTCACATATGGAGTAAAGGGGCCACACATGATTTCCAGAGAGGATGAGGTAGAGGTGTGGATAGCAGCCCTGCCACAGCCTACTATCACTCTCGCTGTGGCTCGAACTGTAGGTTAACAATTACCTAGTTCGAGAGGATCCACGATGAAATGAGGTCAGACTGCGACAGTCGCTCACGATGATTCTAAGGGGCGCACAATAAGGCGGGGGCCTTATTCCTTAGAGCCCTTAGTCTCCCACAAGTTCACCTGGTGGAGTGTTGACTCCAGGGGTTATAGATGTCTACCAATCTGTCAAGTCGGCGAGTGGCACCCTTGGAGCACGTGGTGCATCCTGAAGGGCATGTCGCGCAAAAGAAACACAAGTGGGTGAGTGGCACCCTTGGAGCACGTGGTGCATCCTGAAGGGCACGTCGCGCCATAGAGGCAAACGAGGCGAGTGGCACCCTTGGAGCACGTAGTGCATCCTGAAGGGCACGTCGCATTGATGATGAGGGTGAGACCACCTAGATGACCCTAAGACCTTAACGCCTGAAGAAATTCTCAAAACGACTCCCCTAATTAAAATGTTGCCCAGTTCAAATCTAAACCTAATTTTAAAAAAAACATCTCTACGATAAAATTTTGGTCTAGCCTTAGGAATAGACCCTGCAAAAATAAACGCAAAGGCTTAAACTAAAACCCTCCTATGTGTTAGTTAAAGTCTTATTAAATTAAGGGGGGGTAAAGTAATGAGGTAGATAAATTAATTGAAACCCATGGTTTTTAAATGATAGAAGAAATAAACTAATTAAAGTGTGGGAGTATAAAAATTAGGATTTTAGAAATACAATGAAAGGTTTAATGAGTGCTTTTATCTTTTTGGGTTTTAAAAATAAAAATAAAATATTAAAAATATATATATAATAAAAAAATAAAACAAGAGAGAAATAAATAATAGAAATAGGAAACTTGTAATAAAGGAAACTTAATAATGGAAAGTAGGGGACCTAGGGAAAAAAGCTAAAAGGAATCAGCAATTAAGGAGTTACTAAAAATCAGCAACTTCATTTTAGGAAAGTTATTAAAATCATGAGAGGGGATCTAGGAACCCTAGGAGTAATTTAAGGAGCGATTTTTGGGGGGGTGAGGGAATTGAGTCTTTTAATTATTAAAAAGAAATTAATTTTTGGAGAACCATAAGGATGAGTGACACTTGGACAGCAGAGAATTTTTAGAGGTTTTTCAAAAAAAATTAAATTAAAAATGTTTAGGAAAGTAGGTGGGTCTCAAATTTCTATAAAAGAAGGGGAAAAGAAGGAAGAGGGGAACGGTTAGCGTAACGTTACGCTGCCGGATTGTGGCTTGATGGATTTCTTGTGAGGATTTGGGTTTATCTCAGCTGTATTGGAGTGGTAGCTCAGCCTTGGAGGCGAGCTGAGAAGCTAGTCTTATCTCTAGATCTTGTGTGGCCCCTTTGCGGCTCGGGGGGCTAAGGGGGAAGCAGAGTACCCCTAGCGATTGCCTGGGAGGTACCGGTGAGGTCGCTACGGTTGGCGAGCAGGAGAGGAAAGGAGCATGGGACATCAATCGAGGTGTGGTCATCCTTCAAGGCAGGCGAAGAGGCTAAGGTATGGTCGCTTATTTGGTAGAATAGAAGGCACTAGAACTGATGTAGATCTGACTGTTGTTGGAAAAGTGAAATGGCATTAAAATGTTTTAAGGGTTGCTGCAATTGTAGTTTTCCTGGATGATTTACATAGAATAAAATTTTACAATGTTTGTGGAACCTCTTTAAAGTTTAAACGATTGCTGAGTGATGAGATTGTAACTATCTGTGAAATCACCCTTGCCGGTAGACTTGTCTTTGTTGATTTATCCACCGGCATCGGCCATTAATCTCTGCGTTACTGTAATGTAAATTATTGCATCTATTCTTGGGCGTTTTTTCCACTGTGAGATTGGGAATTCTTGCATCTGTTCTTGGGAATTTTTGCCACTGTGATATTGGGCATTCTTGCATCTATTCTTGGGCGTTTTTGCCACTGTGAGATTGGGCATTCTTGCATCTGTTCTTGGGCCTTTTTTCCACTGTGATATTGGGCATTCTTGCATCTGTTCTTGGGCATTTTTGACACTGTGATATTGGGCATTTTTGCAACGGTTATTGGGCGATTTTGGCAAATGTTATATTGGGCGTTTAGTATGCACAGTGGGAAACTGTTCTATTGGGCGTTTTATTTATTATTGGGCTTCATTTTGAGTGCATGCTCTTCCAGACCGAGCATCATTACCTTCATTTTTTTTTCTCTATTGGATCTGCGTTTAATAACCTTGATGCATGTTCTGAGCACCTCACATAAGGCGACCTGAGTCCAACTGTCGTTGGGCGCATTACTCGGTGACAACCATCATGATCTTCAGTTACCCATTTTTCATTTAATTTCCCTATATTTGATGGAATCTTATTGTTATTTGGTTGTTGATTAATTGATAGTTATTGATTGTTATAACTGCAACGCCGAATCAATTGCATTATTCATGAATTACTGGCTGCGTTTTTGGGTTGCGATTTATTACTGTCAAGGCGTTTGGGTGCGTTTTGGTTGCGTTTTGGGGTTGTTGTTGTCTTAGTTATGGTATTTCTATTTGAACCGATCTTCATAAAGTTGGACAATTAATCTATATTTCATTGCATGTAAACGGTTATTACAGTCATGAATACTCATGTGGGTTGCAGGGACGTAACTTAATTAGTTTAGTATTTTCGGTTGCCAATTAATAGAATAAAAAAAATGTAAGGTCAAAACGTTGGTAATACTGTTATTGCCACTTACTTCATTGCGTGTTAGTACAACTTATGTCTGTGTGAAAGCAAAGTAGAGGTAAGGTCGTTATGAAGTATTGCAGAGATACCATGAGATATTGCCAGGACGTCATTACTAATTAGCAGAGCTTGATAAACGTTACAGCCACCGATAATATGTCATTCTGATGCTATGGCTATATATTGACATATTCATTAATTTGTTATCTTTAATTACTGTCTTTTAATATTGATAGTTTGTCATTCGGAATATTGCCTTTTAATTGTTGTCATTTTAAAATTTTATTGTTTATAGATTGCCATATTTAATTATGATGTATGTGGTTATTCAAGATGATGTCACCTGTAGTTATGGGGTAATTCCATATATTGACCTCCTTAATTGATGGTTATCTTAATTTATTGTCAATTGTAATGTGGATAGTTTGTCATTGTCATTTTAAATTTTAGTATATTATAGATTTCTTTTTAAAATTATGGTGTATATTGTATTTTCAATTGATGATTCCTATAATCATGATGCTATTTCCCTATAGTGACATCTTTAATTAATTTCTATCTTTAAATATTGTTATTTTAAATATTGATGGTTTGTCATATCCAAATAATTCCTTTTTAACTTTTTTCATTAAATTTTATTATTTTAGATTTGCCATTTTAATTTATGATGTATGTTGTTATTTTCAATTGATATTACCTATAAATATGATGTCAATTTTAGTGCATTACTATTGGACCTTAGTGAATGATTTTATCTTGTAAGGTCATTATGATCTTAGTGGTTGTAGCATATAAGAGGTATGATAATTGTAAAATCATGGTTCGGATTGTGACCCAAATGATAGATGGGTAATGTTTCATGACAGTGTTATTGTAATTTTAATTATGGTTAATAACATATGTGATGCAATAACCTGGAATTACGTACCATAAATTACTCCAAGTTAGTATATTAGGGTGGTTGTTCGTTGTCAGAGTCCTTGTCACGTGCCTTCCATAAGGGGCATAATCGTACTTCTTATTTATGTCGTACTTGATTGCATTCAGTTAGCCATGTAGTCTTCTTATGTTGGTCGGGGTGTAGCCCCTCCTTGTAGCCTTAGTGTATATGTCGGTGTGTGTGAGTTTTCTGTGTAAAGAATCCAGTGCCGTATCAAGAGTCTTGGGCCCTTTAAAGGCAGGGTTTCCACTCTTGCGACACACGTGACAGAGATTACTAGTTTCTGCCTGAGCAGTCGGCCAGGATCCTGTCTAATCTTCTTTCGAGAAGACATAAGACTAAAAGCCCTACTTTTCTGTGCAGAAATAGTAAACTCTACTGTTGGATTCTTCCATCTGTGACTGTACTGTACTTAACAGCTGGTGTCATTTTCCTCTTACAGCTGCTAGTTGCACGCCTTATGTCTAGGGGCATTTGTTGCTTGTTGTGATGGTGATATGTCGGAGTCATCTTGTTGTGTTCATCTTGCTTGCGTCTTGTTCTAGGTCAGGTTACTAGTTTCTGCCTGAGCAGTCGGCCAGAAGCCTATCTAATCTTCTTTCGAGAAGACATAAGACTAAACGCCCTGCTTTCCTGTGCAGAAATAGTAACCCTAACACCCTGGATTCTTCCCTCTGTGTTCTTACTATGCACCCAGTATGTCTTAATGTTGTGATGTGCGCCTTATGCCTGTGATCATATATTGTTGCAGTTACTCGTTGTGTGCCTTCAGTTTTGCCTTGTCGTGGTTGCATCTTGTTGGTTGTCGAGTGGCGACGTAGAGTCAAGTGTGTTTGTTACTTCTACACGTGCGCACACACCGAAAGATAAAACTAAAAAGAAAAAAAATAAATAAT
>ML822785.1:101029-123966 GCA_009831015.1 Picea engelmannii
ATGGATAGACACATACAATAGCTTTGTTTGACTATTCGATTATGTGCATATAATGATTCTATTTCAGGTTTGATGTATGCGTTCAATAGTTCTGTTTGAGTATTCGATTCTATTCATATTTGATATAAATATATAAACATATAGATGCATACAAAAGCGTTGTGCATTCCTTCCACTATGTTAAAGTTCGAAGTGCAAATAATGGTTTTGTTTCAAGTTTGATGTATGCATACAATAGTTATGTTTGAATATTCAATCTTGTTCATATTTGATATATATATTCGATGCATTCAATAGTTTTGTGCACTCCTTCTACTCTGTTAAAGTTTTATTTACATCTATATATGCGTACAATGACTTTATTCATTCAAACAATTGATTCTGGAAAATAATTTTGTATTTAAATCATATAGATACTCATTGAATTTTCGAACAGCCTCTGTGTGGGATCTTGCATGTATACCAGCATTAAGAAAACTCATTAACATTAACCAATTTCATTCCATAGGGGGGTAGAATACTGAAAATTTAAGTACAGAAAAGATTTACAGCAGTAACACGATCATTCAAACAGCCACTAGAACTCTCTTCTGAATAATGATAACACAAACAGTAATTTCCATACAACAAACAAAACACATCCTTCAGACAGATAGAGTTTAGGGTACATATCTGAACTAGACTTGCAAAGAAAAACAAAGGGAACAACCACATTCCTCCCAACCGTAGAACCAAGCAGCCACGACTACTTGCCTGATTCACCCCCTAGCCTGACCATGAATCCATAAGGGCGAACTTGGAACTGCCTTTGCAACATTGTCCTTTGATTTAGTCACCTTTCCACCTTGCCTCGCACCCTCCCAGTGTTCATAACAGCAAGTGAAGAGAAAAACAAAATAGGCTCTTTTCCCAGCATACTCAGCAGCGTCCTGCCTCCTCGCATATGCCTTATTTGTAACTTGCCTAGGTCTTTTCCCTTCCTTGGGAATTTTCAAAGCTTCCTAAATCCCTGATTTTCAGGCGCTTCCAATGGCCAAATCACTAATTTTCCACTTGTAAAACTCAGCCCAGGGGTAGTTCCAACCTCTTCCCCACTCATGGAGTCATGGTCAACTACCTGTAACATGGTTGTTCCATTTGTCTTCCTGCAATAAATATGAAATATTTTGTTTTTAATAAGTGCCATTGTCCAATATCTAGTTGGGACAAATAAGATCTCTTCCCAACAGTCAAAATCATTTATTACAATTCATAAAATTCGAAATTCATAATTGCCATAAATGGAAAAAAATTTCCAATTTCGAATTTACTAAAAACGGAAATAAATTTCCAGCAATTTTAAATTCTAAAAATAATTTTTGTTTTCTTTATTTTTGGGGATGTCACAATATATGTACGGATTTTATTTGGAAAGTAAAAATACATCCTTTATTACTTTTAGTTTTTCCACTAGATATGATAACACAAACTATAGTGAACAATGTTCCCACTACTAGAATTTGTTCACTCCCAACGATGCCAAATATTTGTGCATTTTACACTTTCACTTGGATCAAGCCTCAATGTTGAAAGGATTGAACCACTCAGAGTATAAACACAATAAATTTCCAAAACAAGACAAGAGTCATCCTCATAATGATCTCGTTGTAATGATCTGGTGGTATAACTTATAGATATATATTGCGTCCTATGATTTAATGTGTTTTATATTGTTTTTTTTAATTCCTATTCAACATTGTGTTTCTAGACTAGATTTAGTTTTAGAAAATAAGTTCCTAACAAGTATACCTTTATGAAAAACCCAAGTCCCACTTCAGGTGGGACTGTAGTTGACCATTTAAATGCCAATATATCTTATTATTAAAGTAATTTAAGGTAGATTAATTAGTCTTACAGATTTTGTTAGGGTTTACTAGGGTTTACTAAACATAGAGGCCATTCAATTTGTTTGATTTTTTTTTAGGCAGAGCTATTTCCCAATACCCATATTATGTACACTTAGATCTATCTTTAAAAAATGAAACACACAAGGATAGGCACATTTGAGTTTCAAAGTGTTCTTTAAATAAAGGGCCATTTGGTTATATAAGGAAAACTCCATCTCTTTGATGTCTCATGTAGTTATCCAATACAAAGATTTTGGGGGCACCAATTCAAATATGGAAAAACATCGAGAGTAACCATTTGGGGAGTTGGGAATCCATCTCTCTAAATACTATTTGTGAGAGATAGCCTATGTGATATTCATTGCAATGTGCAAATCCTCAGTTGGAATATCCACCCACACAAACATAACTCAACCAAACAAGTTGTAGAGGTCTAATAAATAATAACCATCATTGTATTAATCAAGAGAGTCCTTGGCTTGATATCCTCAAATATGAAAAACCATTTGAAGGACATTATCCCTTCCAAATTGAATAAACCCAGACAATAGAAGAGATTTTAAAGTGTAGATTAATGCCTCCTAAAAACCAGTGCCCATTTTCACTGAGCTCTCTTAAGAATTTCCATTGGATAGATACATATTAGAAGCTTTCTCATCTCTTTATGAAATTTTTTATATATTGTGGCATGCAATGAATATGTATGAAAATCCAAAACTTAAGACATTTTAAATTCTGCGTTGTTTGTTTACTACCTTCATTTGGTAGTTGTTGGGATTGGCATGATATGAAACCAAATTTTCTTACACCATTGGTTTTATTTAGGGATTTTGAGCAGGCCAAGCTTAGGGCTCAAAATCAACTCTTTGCTTATCATGTACCATGTATTCACTGTCATTTGGGAGATCTCTAGTGTGCTTACAATTTTTTGATTGTTTAATTTCACCTTCTTAAGATTTCACTCATAACGGTATAATGCACTCTCTAAGTATGGTCTTTTGTAAGGGATGTTGAATAGTAAAATACCTGTTATTTTTCCTCTACATGACGTAGAGAAAAATAATCCATATGAATCCATACTAATACTAAAGTTTGTATTATGTGTTTGTGTTAAAGTCTCCAATTTTTTCAATTTTTGGATATTAAGATCTCCTTCCCCTCCTCTATCGGTAAAGAAGCTTTTCTCCTTCCCCTCCTATGTTGGGATGGTGAATTCTCTCATTTATCTCCTTTATCACCAAAGCTACTTCACTCCTTTTGACTTGAAGAAATTGTTTACCCTTGTTGATGCATTCCTTTGGGTGAAATACATGTGATTTGTTTTATGTATAATATCATGTAGTTTAGGCTTGGGAAGGGGATTAAAAATGTTGATTGTCATTTTCTAGCATTTTCATTTCTCTAAAAAAAAAAAAAAAATCCAAAATAATCCACTACAAGGAGAGTGTCGGTAGTGAAGGTTTTTAGGAACCTCCTCAAAAAATTTATCCTTTCTCTATTTATACAAAAGAGGTTGAGGTTGTTAGCGTCGAAGGTTTTTGGACATGTATTTTTATGGGTGCATCTATAAGGAACATAAAATACACCTCAAAGTGCATATAAACAATGATGCCCCAATGGAAAAGATCTTACAATGATGTCACAAACCCCTTGCTTTCACTTTCTCCTATGCCTCCTGTGCGCGGTTCTCCTCCAACAACCTCCTCCGCCCTGCAAACTACTACACCATTGTGTTATCTCCTTGTTATGGTGCCATTCTTTCATGGTTTTTCCTATCAATCATTTCTGGTGTGCGGATCATGCTTTCTCTTGATGGAGGTTGTGGTTCGTAGTCTCTTATGGTGTTGTATCTTCTTCTCTCTAGTTCTTTTGTTTTTCTCAGACTATGTCTTATGCCCAGATCTGTTCCCTTCAGTGGTGATCCGAGCAGATTTTGTTTTTCGAGCGGATCCGTTATTGGTTATGGGCTGCAGTTATTTCTTTATGGTGCATCTGCGGAGGCTCCACCTGATGTTTTTCCTTCTCGGCTCTATATTTTCCCTGGAGAGGATTCCTATTTTGCAGATGTATGTTGTTTCTCCATCCAACCTCCCTCTCTGGTATCGGGGTCAGTGTCATGGTTTGATGCATTCCATGGGCTTCATGTCTCTAGTTTCAAAGTTTGAAAGCCAAGATTCAAACTTTTTCGGACTAGGGTTTGGAGTTTTTTGGACCCTCTCTTTTTCTTGAGAGGATTTGATGCCTCTCTAACCTTTTCCATCCCTATTTAGGGTTCTCTCTGGAGGTATGACATGTGTTAATTCTCGACCTAGGTCTCTTAGGGTTTCTCTATGTTTTTTTCTCTTCCCTTGGTGGTTCTTCCCTTGTGGGTGCATGGATCTGGTGTGGGTTCTTGGTTCTTGGTTTTTTCCACTTTTATAAGCCTCTGGTTTTTCATTCCTTTCTTTGGTTTCCTTTTTTTGTTCATGGTTTTATGTATGCTTAGATTCGGCTCCTATTGGAAGTTGTTGATGATTTTTTTCCTCATATCTGGTCGGGGGTTGTGCCAAAGCTTTGAGGGCCTATCAATTAGGTGGTGAGGGATTTGAAGTCTTATGAGAGGGCGTGCAACTTCTAGTGTTACTTTTTTTGCTCAAGTTCTTCATCGATGTTGTTTTTATCTGGTAGTGATGATATGAGGATTTCATACCACTATAATCGCGGTCCATCGAGCCACCAAGGTTTTCTTGGGATTTCATTTATGGGGTTACTTCTCTTATGGGTTCTCTTGATCTGGTTTTTTCTGGACTATCCAGGGTTTCTTCTGAGTCTATGTTTCTTTATTTAATTTATGGCTTACGAGCCATATTTAGTGTCCCTACGATATTTTTCTACCCAAGTTTGAGTCGTGCTTAAGAACCTATAGAATGTAATTTGGTTCTCTTTGGATGAATATAATTATGCTTTTTTCTGAGGAAAAAAAACAAAACAATGATGCCCCAATGCTTAACTTGTTAGAAGCATTGTCACACATTATAATAAAAAAAATAAGCACTGAATAAAGCACTTTGGTTCCATTGAACATTATGACCCGATGTGTCTCCCGTGTTGTTAGGTACACAATGGTAGGGTAAATAAAATGAATTACCAAATAAATTTTTATTATTACACTTCATCCTATACTTCCAAACTCCTTATAAAACACCAGTTCTCACTCACCTTCCAAGGACAAGGACGCCCTGTTTGTAGTAGATTCTACACATTTCCAAATTTTGGAAGTTACAATGAATTTTCATTTCCTCTCAATAGTGGAACAACACCTCCTTGGGACATAAGAGTCTAGGTAAATTTTTTATGACCTTCCTATTTTCATTTTCATCCAATTCAAATTTGAAATTGGCTTGAGATCTCGTTCTTTTTTCAATTTTATTTTCCAATTTCGGGTGGTGCACTTGAATGCTTTCGCTCACCCAAAAGTGGTTCAACCTATGTGTTAATGCACGATAAATATAGCCATCGAAGTGTATAATCTAACTTATGCACCAGTGTCATTCAAATAAAACCACCACAAATAATTTTAAAAATAAACATAGCCGTGCATCTTTTGTGATGCCTAGTTACTCAAACCAACATGTCGGTGCTCTAGTTCATTTCATCTTAATTGGTCTAATGCAGTTTATTAGGGACATTTCTTGGTAGATTTGGAAGAGAGTCTACCTACTCTATTTCAATTTCCACATTCTAATAATATTTACTAATAATACTATAATATACAATAATATTTGGATTGGGGATTTTCTTTCTTAACAATTAAAATATTTGCATCTTCAGTGCTATAGGGAAGAATTTTAGCAATTGAATTGATATCTTGGGAAGATAATTGTCTCATCATTTTATTTATATTGACCACCACCAATATGTGTGACTTTTAGTATCTGATTTCAGAGAAAAATTTCATTCATGAGCTAACTTTCAACTATATGAGCTAATTTTCAACTATTTCAAAATTGAATGGCTATTTTTTAAATATTAATGGTTTTGCCTCAATTTTATATTATATATTTTATAGATATATAGTATCTATTTCATTAAAAATTAAAAAATACCTATATAAAGTTAGATTTATCCCATGAACACACTTGTATTATCCCTAAAAATTTGTCCATATTCCATTCAATCAACCTTCCTTGATAACGATTTCAATGCTAAATTCGTTGTTTTCTTTAAATCTAGGTTTCTTTGAAACTTCATAAGGATTTATGCCCCTAGATAAGGAGCATTGAATCTATGGGATTTCAAAGATTAACCATTTAACTTCATAATGATATGGTTAAAGGGCTTTCCATACAAGGGGTTTACTCAAATTTGCTTAATCTAAATTTCCAAGTATGTATTTATTGGATCATTATAGAAAAAGTATGTATTTATTGGATCATTATAGAAAAATTTATGTTGAAGGGAGATTTTGTTATGGGCATTTGATAATAAATGGTTAATTTTTTTGTCTTTTAACTTTTCCAACTCAAAATCCACCAATCTACTATGTTGAAGGATATTGGTGTGGCAAAAAATCAATGACTGGTACTTAAGCCATATTATTTTTTTATTTCCTTTTATGCACTTTGTTTTGGAAAGTGTTAGATTAGGAATAATATCAAGCATGTGAGAGACATGTTTCTAATTATATCTATTTTTTTCCTTACCAACAAGATGTATAACTACTATATAAAATTGTTTTTCTCTATAAAATTTATTGTATTGGCATCACCAAGATATTATGTTTATGTAGGTACTTTGATGCTTCAAGTGTACATCCTCTTGAACTAAATAAACCTATGGTAACATTTTACTTAGAAAATATGTACTTGATATGGATAAATATAAGAGGGTGCAGGTTCATGCTAGAAACTATTTGTGATTGATTGTAAATATTGTTAATTTTCACATGTACAAGGAGTGTACTAGGTAAAATTGCAGTATCTTGGCATTTCCACAATAATCCTGCAACCCATCATCCATTGGAACAATGTTTGAAAATGATTCCTTTCAGATCTTCGTGATTGATTCACCCATATGGTACCAACAATTGAGGATCAAAGTCCATTCAAGACTTGCATTTTCCTCCAATTAAATCTAGACAAGAGAGAACAAAACTTTCCTATATGGTTAAAGTAATTTCAAACAAAAGACAATGTAGAATCCCTGAGTCATTTATGCAATCCACAACATAAATCATATTCAAATCAATGATGATGCATGTGATTGTGAAGCATGTCTTTAAAATCATAGGCATATTAGTCATTAAGGAGCATATGTTGAAAACCTAAAGAAAAACAAACTATTACCAACATTATTTTCCACCTTATTTATCTTAACAACCTCACACATTTATTCGTCCCTCTAGCCACCTCCATAAATATAAATTACATATACTAGATTATAACTCATCCCATCATGGAATGGAGAAACTTGTTTTGCAATTGAACTCCTTGTTGAACTTAAGCACAGGATAGCACTACTAAATCTGTGTATCGATCTTATTTGGAAAGTAAGAAGACACCCTTTATTACTTTTAGTTTTTCCACTAGATATGATAGCACAACCTATAGTGGACAATGCTCCTGCTACTAGAATTTGTTCACTCCCAACCATTCCAAAGATTTGTTCATTTTATAGTTTCACTTGGATCAAGCCTCAATGTTGAAAGGATTGAACCACTAAGAGTATCAACACAATAAATATCCACAACAAGACAAGAGTCATTGTAATGTACCCCAAATTTACCAAATAAAAAAAAAAATTGGTAGGGACATTAAAACTCCTTGACTCTTCAATACTTGTTCAAGAATAAATTTATTATCATCGTTATTAGATTAAAATATGTAACGCTTTGTAATTACGATGACTGTGATCAAGATAGCTATCTTGAATAAGTAATTCATCTTGTATCCATTTAGCAACTATAGTATCTATATCATAACATTGATATTATTCCTATCATTATATATCTATATAAGTTGTTTACCAAAAGACCCAACTTATATATAAATCTTAGCACATACCAATATGTAACCATTATGTGTAAATCTTAATACTTACTCATATATAATCCCACATATGGAGTTCTTAGCATATACCAATATATATATATATATATATATGTGTGTGTGTTCGATTTAGAATATGATATAAAACTTACTCGTTATATATATCATACCCATTATATATATCGTAGTTCATATGAACTATTACACATTAGAACTATTCCTAAATTCATATTGTTATAACATGACATTCCACCACAATGTAATTCATATCCTAGCACGTTGAATAGTTTCTATGTGCACATGTGATATATTTACATGAGGACTGCTATAGGGTTGTTATTCCAATGCAAACATTGACATATCATACTCCATAATGCATATGGTTATGCAATTGTGCCACATGCAAACCTATGCCTGAAAACGTTCACCCTACCCAACTTATGACAAGTCCCGGCATTGAATAGGTTTTGAAAGACATGTTAATGGTGGATGGCATATCAGTCTGTAGGCATCAATCATTGGTTATATCCATTAAAGGAAGGTTTGTATCATGTCGTTCGAACTGGATGCTTAGACAGCCACACCCAATGCAGGCTCTCCATATCTGATTCTTCATGTGGCCACAGTGCTGTGGGTGCCCGTCAACCAATACTCCTCCTTTGCAAGGTATTTGAGGTTACTTTGTTCATTGTTTCCCTTTGGATTCATGAAAAACCTTCCTCTTCCCTGTGTGCGATTTGGCCTTTGCACATATCCTATGTATCCATTCTTGTGTATGGTCGGCGACTTGAAAAACAGACTTGGACCTGGTAAACAAATATAGAAGACGAACACCAGTTGGGTTCCTCTCTGTGCAAGGTAATGCCCAAACTTCTTTTCTTCATTTTTCTGTAACTCTCGTGGATAAAACTTGTTTGGGAACTGTTGAGGGTTAGAAATATATTGGTATCTCACCTTCATAGGTGTTTTCTCGCAAGGTTCCAAGGTGTCCCAGAGTTATTCTTACCGGTTGATTCTTCAATGTTCCTTTCGTGTTTCTTGCTTCTACTGTGTGAAATTGTTAACCATTATCACTTACGCATGTAAGTTCGTTTATTCATGATGGGAATCTCGAAATCTATGCACTTTGATGGAATGTTAACCCTGTAAAATTCATAAATCTTTCCTAGCAATTATATTAGCATTTTGTGTGCATTTGAATGGATACCCCGCATAAGAAAATATGTATAGTTTATAATTCTTATTAGAGTCACGTTCTGTGTATTTATCTTACCGCACTGTGGAATTTGTGATTTATCTCTACGCGAATACACACACACACACATAGGATAAACCCTCCATGAGATTCGTAGATTTGGTCTGTGTATTTTCATTTATCAATCTGTGTATATTTGTGGAAAAGTGTGGCAACAATACTTCTATGGTCATTTTGTAACTCGCATTCAGTGTGCAAGAAAACAATAAATCTTATGTTTTGTGAGTTCACTTTTGAGCTTCATACAACAATAGATACAGGGAAATGATTAATCCCTCTACTTGTAATTTACATTGGTGTTTGAAAAAATGAATATCTATCAGGTGATTTTCACATTCTGGTTCATAATTTCACCTTCTGTGTTTTCATAGGAAATGATCGATATACATATATACCATAACACTGACCTTTTGTTCGTCAGTTTCTCTTGTATTTTTATAAATCATAAATACATGTATAAGCCTCAACCCCGAACCTATGTTCATAAATTTCCCTCTGTGTTTTATATAGAAAATCATAATTCACTTCAGTTTACACAGAGTAGTAAGGTAGAACACTTCTTGTACTCTGTCTAAATCCCTTTGAATTGCAATTGATTTGCCTCTGTGGGAATTCATTATTTCGTTGTGTGCATAACTCGTAATTTAATTCTCTGTGTATGCAAAATGTTACTTACCCATGTGGGGAATGCTTAACATAGCCTATGATATTTTTCGTCTTAATTATTTTGCGTTCATGTAATTTATACAACACTTTGTAAATTGTAACCTATGCTTTGTATATATATACAAAAACATTGTTTTTACCCTTTGTGGGATTCCCAACTGTGCTCTGTGTGAGTTATTCTAGCACTATATAATTTATAAATTATGTGTATACAAGGAATTATTTAACCCTCTGTGGGACTTCTCAACTATGCTCTGTGTGTTTATTTTAACATTGTCTAACTTACTGCTTATACTCTCTGCATAAAAGTATCATTTACAGTTATCATAAATTAATGATGGGGCCCTATCTTGTTTTTCAAGGGTACCCATCAACTGAATTTGGGTCCACTCCTCCCCCTTTGGTTCGTAGATAGATCGTCACACAAATGCCAATGGAAAACTGATTCTATGCCAACTCAAGATAAGTATTGTCTCGTCTTGTTTTACTATTTGATTTTCATTAAAATACTTACCATAGTTTACTAAATCTATCGTCTTTCACCTTTGCAAGTTTATACAAATCGAGGGGATCAAATCAAGGAATGTCATCTCACTCGGAAAGGTATTCAAGTTCCGATCTAGGCATACACACTTATGCCATTCTTCCTAGATTCTGTCTACAAGTGGTAATGGAGTCTTTTGCCTATGGTCATCGTAGTCGTTTGAATCCGTTCAAATAGACACACATGTTGCTTGTAACTATTTTCAATTGACTATACAGGTTATTTGAAACCATTTTGAACAAGATTCATTGAATGTAACATCTACTTTACCATGCATTTGTAGACTATTGAATCACTGTTTTCTATGGCTATAGACATAAATAAATATGTAAATATAAATGTGGACTATTATACATTCTATCTATTCTTTATGGAACTTGTAGAGTTTGAAATTGTATTTCAATACACATATATCCAAATCAATGGTCAATAGGAAAGTTCTTTATACATGAACAAATATATGTCTATACAGCCACATGCATATATATTAATAACCCATAGAAAACATATAACCATGTATATCATTTATTTTGCATGAATACATCGATATATATACACAGTTGTTCATATATGTATAACCATATTAATAATAACAAGAGAATACAATGGTTCTATCATTTTCTTTCGTATGAATACCTATATGTTTACATACAGTCATTTATATATATGTAACCTTATTAATGATTTATAGAAAATATAGTAGTTCCATTATTTTTTCCAAGTGAGCACATATATATGTATATAATAACACCACATAACCCCTCATATTCCTAACAATTAATAATCAAGCAGAGTATTGACAAGGAATGCAAGGTACATATCTGAAATTGATGTTAGGACACAAATGGAACAGCCACATTCCACCCAAAAGTAGAACAAAACAAGCAAGTTTACTTCATTTGTCCACCCCCTAGCCTAACCATGAGTCCATAAGGGCAAACTGAGATGATCCTCCTTTGCTAGTAACCATCCACAGATCAGAAATTCCCTTTCCTCACACTAATGATGTTCATAACAACAAGTAGTTTTCATTTCTCCAACATAATAAGTAGCATTGTGCCTCCTGCATATGTTGTATTTATATGCATCTTGTGCCTAGGTCTTTCCTTCCCACCTTGGGAAATTCGCAGCTTTACAAATCCCTAATTTTTAGGGGCTGCTAGTGGTCAAATCCATCATTTTCCACATGTAAAAATCATCCCCAAGTCAACTCAAATCTCTTCCCTAATCATGGATTCATGGTCAGTTGTTTTTAAATTGGTTGTTCCATTTGTCTTCCAACATTTAATTTATAAAAACGATTGTCTTTTACATGTGTCACAATTAAAGAAGTTATTTGGGCAAGTCAAATATTTGTCCAACAGTGATAAATAATTAATTACAATAATCAAATTCCAAATCTGGATTTTCCATAAATGAAAAATAATTTCCAAATCTGATTTGTCAAAAACAGAAATGTATTCCCAAGTACACTTTAGACTTTAATAATCAATTATTTTGGGGGATATTACATCATCTCCCCCTTAAGTACAACATTGTCCTCAGTGTTCATTCCTCTCTCGGAATAGGGTTGGATAATATTTTTGCAAATCTTCTTCCAATTCCCAAGTGGCCTCCTTGGGACTAAAGTGTTTCCATTGCACGTTTACCTAGGCAATGGATATGTTCCATAGTACTATGTATTTCCTGTCCATAATGCGTAGAGGTTCCACTTGGAACTCGACTTATGGTTCCACCTACACCATGTTCCATTCAATGGTGTGAGTAGGATCATGAATATCCTTTTTCAATAAAGAAACATGAAAAACATTATGAACTTTTAAATTTGTAGGAATTGCAAGTTGATACGCCATGGGTCCAATTCGAGCTAAGATCTCAAGGGGGATGCAAAACCTGGGCGCCAACTTTGAAAAATTTTCTATCTTTAGAGAGCTTCTCCTTGCTTTGACTTTCAAATATACATGGTCCCCAATTTGAAATCCTTGGTGTCTCCTTTTTAAATCTGTGTAGCTTTTTTTTTTGTCTTGTGCCTCTTTTAAATTATGATGTACATTTTTTACCATTTTCACCATTTTCTGAAGCATTCCTGGTCCCATCATAAGTCTCACAACTAGATTATCTGAGCTAATTAGAGTTGTGCATTTCCTTTTGTATAATGCTTCGAAGGACTCATCTTAGCTAATGTCTGATAGCCATTATTGTATGCAAATTCAACTAAGTGTAGGTAATCCTCCCACTTAGTTGGTTTCATTCACACGTACATTCGTAACATGGCTTCCACAATCTAATTTGTTCATTTAGTTTTCCCATCTATTTGTGGATGGTAGCTTGTGATGAAATTCAGGTTAGTATCCAACCCTGCAAACAATTCCTTCCAAAACACCGATGTAAATTTGACATCTCTATCTAAAATCACCATTTTAGGAATTCCATGCAATTTAAATAGTTCCTTCATAAATATTTCAGCAATATTAATTGCTTTATAAGTATATTTCAGAGGTATAAAATGTGCAGATTTGCTAAGTTTATCAATCACTACCATAATTGAGTCATTTTTCTTTTGACTCTTTGGAAAACCTTTGATGAAGTCTAGGGAGATAATCTCCCACTTCCATTCTCGCATAGGTAGAGGTTGTAGCAGACCGGTTGGATGTTGATGTTCAGCCTTTGCCTGTTGACAATCTAAGCATTTAGATAAGTATTCAGCTCTTTCACTTTTCATGTTAGGCCAATAAAACAATTTTTTTAATGCAGTTATCATTTTATGGTATCTTGGATGACCAGAATATGGATTTTTGTGCAATTCATACAGAATTGTTGACTTTAAATCAACTGAATTATATATGTACAGTTTATTTTTGAACCTTAGCAATCCATTTTTATCTAAACTCATATGTGTTTTGTCCAATTTTTATGTATTTTCTTGTAGCTCTGTTGTTGTTTTAATGTATCTTTTGTCATTACAGCTTGCAGATTTTATTCTTTGTTCGATATTGTTTTCTTCTTTTGTAACACTTCTCTCCGAAAGTCTGTAAGTACTTAGACTTAGGGAATCTGAAAAAAAAAAATCTTTTCCTTGGATGTGTCTTACTTCGAAATCAAATTCAATCAAGAAGGTCAGCCACCTCTCTTGACTTGCATTGAGATCTCGTTGACTAAATAAGAATTTCACACCACTCTTGTCAATTAGCAGCATAAATTTTCTCCCCATTAAATAATGTTGCCACATTTTTAGTGCATGAATTAGAGTTGTTAATTCCAAATCATTTGTGACATAGTTTCTTTCATGTTCTTTTAGTTTACATGATTCGTAATAGATGATGTGCCCCTCTGTAACGACACCTTCGTTACAACTCCCAGTGAACTAGAAGAAGCAATTATTTTTTTTATTTTTAGGCACAATGGCGATGAAAACAATAGTTTAACCACACAACTGATGACGAATGCGAGCATGGAGTCAAGGAAACAGACAACTTGACACCACTCACTGGCACAAGAGCAACTGGGTGAACCATGCCTGAAACAACAAGGAGAAACGAATACCTGCCCAATACAATAGGACCATGCCTACAAGCTAAAGGACGACATCCCCCTCCCGAACCAACAACCATGACAAACAAGACTAGAACCTCAAGCTGCGTGAACCAAATGCATGAAGGCATTCAACCCATGCACCAAAAGAAAACTTACAATGCTCGACAACTCTCACACGGAAGACACAGCCAAGTTATCATTCGTCGCTATCCAATAGGGTGTGCCATGATCCCCTCATCAGGAATCATGTTGTCCCGAGGTGATAGACGTGTCAATAACCTTGGCACAATCTCCAGGTGATAGACGTGTCAATAACCTTGGCGCAACACATCCTATCTGGACCAAAGACTACGCCTAACCCACATGCTAGGAGACCGAAATAGCTGACACAAGATTACACCCACGCCCAAACAACAGATCGACAAGACGCAAGATGACGTCATTTAAAGGAAGCGAAAGATGATACCCTATCACTCGCCTCTATTCATTAAGATGCGCAATGATCCCCTTATCATGAATCATGTCATCACACAACGATAGACATAACAGTAACCTAGGAGAAACACGACAAACTAGACCCAACCCAAGAGGATAAACGTATTAGAAGATTGAATAACTGTCGACCACAAGACAATTAAGAAAGAAAAACAACTCAACAAAGACTTTTGGAAGCCTAAGTTAACTCTTCCCACCCTATCATTCTTAATGTTGTCGATAAATTTTCTTAATCCAATCAAATAAGAACTAAGGGTATAAATTGATAACTAAAAACAATTACAATTATAATCATCAAATAAGAACTAAGGATATAAATTGATAGCTAAAAACAATTATGGAACAAGTATAATCGATGTAATAAGTAACATAACTTTTTCCATATAATCACATGCCAATAATATAATAAAAATGTTATCTAAAAGTTTATGGGAAATAAAATTCTTATACAATTTATTTTTAGGAAAATCAACAACACAACCACTAAGTTAATCTTGTAAAAACTTACATATTAAAATAACAAAGGTTTAAACGCATTCCTAATGTGCAATCTCGACCATTATAAATATACCATTCAACAACAAATTTTATAATTAGAAACCTGTATATTCAAATAATAAAAGACTTCGAAGAGTCCTAATAAGAAATCTCAACACATACTTTAGCAAGGAAAAGGTGGAAATTTCCAAACATGAATTACTGATGGACAAAGGAAAAATAAAGCCACTCACATTGAATTTTTTCCAGTATAATCACAGTTTGAACCGAAACAATATACTTATGGTATATACTTATTGATAATGGGTATAATTAATCACTTTTTAATTTAAAATTTTAATCTAATGATTAACAATTGAAGATGCTGGCATATTCTTAATCCAAATTAATGAATGTGATTTACTCTTCATAACTTCCTTGTATTTTTTAATGTATCCATTAACCTCTTTACTTTTTAACATTTACCAAATCATATTATTGCCACATTTAAATAATTATTGTCAACTCGTTTCATTCTTTACTGTCGGCTAGTTTCATTCTTTACATGCACATTATAGTGGAGGATGCCATGCGTTTTTAAGGTGATAATTTTTATAAGAGTGGACTGACTGGCATAGACGACTTGAGTTTTGAGGAATCGTTTTCTGGAATATACACAGCCAAAATCTTGCAAACACCATGGTATAGCGGTATGATCTATAGTAAAAGTACAGATTTGACTCTAACTAGTTGTTAATTGTATGAACAATGGCTGAAAAGGCTAACACTTTGTATTGTTTTATTTTGGTAACAGGAAACGCAGCTTCCTTGTTGTTGTATGGAGCACGAATGTAAGACGTATCAACTTTACCAGTATCTCTTTGTACAAAAGTTTAGGCAAGACCAACTAATGTAGTCGTCTATATTGAATTATAATTTTAACTAATTGGTTTTATGCAGAGTTACGTTTAGGAGAGTGACTGATAGAGGATCGACAGAGAATTTTTCAGGCTTCCCATATGCAATAGCTCTGTTAAATTCTCTCCTCTACACATGGTATGGCTCACCCCTATCAGTAATGGCTCCAAAAACATCCTGGTATTGACTATCAATGGCGTTGGAATCGTTCTCCAGCTTATGTTCGTTTGCATATATCTGAAATTCGCACCACCCAAATCCAAGGTAGTTTCAGTGTTCACAATCTCTTATCAGTTCATTAGTTTTCAATTCAAGTATTGTTAATTGAGTGAACAATGGCTGAAAACGTTGTTAATTGAGTGAACAATGGCTGAAAATGCTAACTCTTTACAGTGGTAGCCTTGCAGGATCTGCAAGTTGCTTTGGATGCTTCTACTGCAACATGGAAAATAGTGATTGGCCATCATACGAAAGCGGGAGTTCACCAGATATTGCTAGTTTACTTTAATAATGGGCAATATCTAGTGAATCATTTCCTCCACAATTATATAACTGATGAGCGTAAGGGAAAGAAATCAATTTGATTTAAGAGAATTTTTCATGCACTTTTAGATGTTTCCTGTTTCCTGTGATCTTGGCAGTATCGGTATGAACCCTTGCCAATCGCCGTGGCTTTCAGTATGCTTGGCGGTGTGAGCCGGTGTGAATGGTAAGCGCTTGCCACCCATTTCGAATTCGCATTATGTTATGAGGGAGGAAGGTAAAGTCCATATCCAAACTCCTAAACCCTAGTTGGAACGCCCCTACTTTCCGGGTAAGTGCTTGGTTATGCCCCAACCGGGCTAAAACCTGCGTTTTCTTAACTAGGTGGGCTGAGGCAGAACCAGTGAAAGACTACAGTGCTGGGACAGCTGGGAGGTTATTATTTTAAAACACAGATATGCATATTTCATTTACAAACCTTAATTCTAAGGTAAACCGTAATTAGGGTTTGTAAATGGAATAAGCCTTTTGTTGTTCATCAGCCACATTTATGTGGCTGTGCTTGTATTATTTCATTCTATGGAACTGCCGATAGTAAAGCAATGCAGTCGTTGTGATTAAGGTGTGAGTTAGTTAACCAACGTATCCACTAAAATGCAGTCGTTGTGATTAAGGTGTGAGTTAGTTAACCAACGTATCCACTAAACAGTTGGCAACTATAAGGGATAAAAACGCTTCTCACGAATACATAGCTCTCAACGGCTGTTCAATGTGAATGCTACCCAAGCTATTCTTTTAATCCAGACATCTGTAACGGCAATAAACATTTAAACAATCAACATGTTAAAACTGTCAAGATGTCGATGCCAATACGAGTAAGCCGTCATCATAAATTTTAATAAATCTCTGGTATAAACAAATAGTCCAAATAATATTTTATTTCTCCATTGATTCCTGTGTGCAATACCTTGCTATGACTAAAATTTAGCAGGCAGACGTCTGACACACATTCAATAACCAGGCTACCGTAATTGTCTCTGAAGGTATCCCTCTGTAATATTTATTTCAATTACTAAGATTTCTATCATTAAACTGCTAACATTGGAACGACTGTCTGGAATCGTTGACCTATTTGCATTAACCGTTATATAAAAGCGCCATGATAAATTTATAAGTTTCAATCGCCATAATGAAATTCTATAATGAGGATGTTGTGTATTATAACGTTGCCCCCTGTACGTGTACACGCAGAGTATACTAAAGCTGGGTGAAAACTGTGCAGGGTAGAAATAATCATGGAAGCCAGAAATTGCAAGACTGTTGTGTGGAATCAACTATTAAAAACATTCACGGGTTTACAACAGGGTTACACCATGTCGCTACACCTTAACTATTAATTAGTAATCGCCATAGCTCCATAGTATCCATAGTACCTACGGCTCGTCCCAACCATGGCGCTGGGATCTCATTGAAGTACTCACCGGGGGAGCCACAAAAGAAAGGGGGGGGAGGGTGTGGAAGATACACTTAACAAGAATGCTGTTGAAAAATAAAACGCAGGCTTAAGGAAACAAAATCGGATATTAACGCAGCCAAGGATAGCGTCCATCCCCGGTCAATCAAAGATTAAAAATACGTCGAGGTAACAATTGGAACAACATTCAATATATAAAAAACATAGAGCAAATTTCCAGCAATGAAACGCATTCCATATACAAAAAAACAAAGAAAATATCAACGAGTATATAAAACGCATATTTAAAAAACAAATCGTCATTAATCAATAAAATGTAGGGTTAATTAATCGCATCAAGACGCAAACCACCCACTACCTAAAACAACCAACAGGGCTAAACAACTAGCAAGAACCACCTTCACCCATTATCCATGCACAGAAAAGCACGACATTTAGATCCATACGTCTATTAACACCGAAGTGGTGACTGTAGATCAGGCTCCTGGCCGACTGCTTAGGCGTGGACTGATGAGCTAGGGAGGAAGGCAAAAATAAACTGCAATCATCACAATTCAATAAACCATAGGATGGTCAAGACATGGAGGAATTGAAGGCCATGGAATTCAATCAAGGCTATGGGGGGGATTCAGTCATCAACTAGAACTCTAAGACAATCAATTTCTTTACCCGATTATACATACATGACTAAAAGCATAAATCATCCTAACAATCTACCCTGCAGAAATAAGGAAGCGTATTGTAGCCCAAGTCGCTTGCTAGGAGTTGATGTCTCGTGCTCTCTGGGCAACTCCTGCTTGTCGACCGATGAAACTTCACTGGTACCTCCTAGCCAACTCTAGGGATACTCTTCTTCCCCCTTATCCCCCCAAGACACAAAGGGGCCATGCACACTAACCAGAGAATCAATTAGCTCCCATCTCACCTCACAAGGCCAAGCTACCACTCATCACCAAGCTGGGTATCCCAACTCTCACAAGCTAAATCAGTCAAGTATAAATTTTTTCAGCGTAACATTACACATAACAGGAGAGATCCATGATACTTCTCCTCCCTCCATTATATAGAGTTTTGAAGTCCCTTACTTTCCCAAAATCCCATTTAATTGTATGTTTAATAATTTAATCCATAAAAATCCTCCCTGTACAAGTGTCACCCATCCCCTTCATTCCTCCACAAATTAATTTCAATAATTAATTAATTACCCCTATTTCTCTCACTCGCCTAAAGGCACTCCTAGAATCACTCCTAGGTGTCCCCAAATCCCCTTACAAGTTTTAATGACTTCTCCCCTTATGAGTTTAAATTAGAAAGTTCTTAAATGTTAGATACCTTACTAAGTTAGACTATCTGTTTTTTCCTTGTGTTTCCCCTTTCTTTTTATGTTTCCCTCTTTTTCCTAGTTTCCTACTTATTTTAGATTTCCCTCTTTCCCCTTTTTTGTTTAAACTCAAAAAGGCATGTGTAGAAACTTACCCTTTTTCCCTTTTTCTTTTTAATGAATAATAAATTTTAATTAACATCATATAGAAAAACACTTATTTCCCCTTTTTTAAATTTATTCCAAAAGATTTTTACAAATAAAACTAATTGCTTACCCCCTTCTTGTCACAAGATTAATGAATATTATCATTATATATATATATATATATATATATATATAGATAAAAAATTTATCATGAGTAAAATTTTGACCTAAACTTTATTTTCGTAGGCTGGGCAACATTTTATTAGGGAAAAAGTTTTAAATCTTCATTAACACGTTATTCATCCTAAAGCCATCTATGTTTATCCAATTATTAAATAAGAACACGACGTGCTCTTCACGACGCACTAGGTGCTCCAAGGGTGCACTCGCCTCCTTCTGTTTCTCTTACACGACATGCCCTTCAGGACGCACTACATTCTCCAAGCATGACACTCGCATATTTCCAATTTTTCTTGTGCAACGTGCCCTTCAGGATGCTCTACGTGCTCCAAGGGTGCCACTCGCCTCTTTCCAATTTTTCTTGCACGATGTGCCCTTCAGGATGCACCACATGCTCCAAGGGTGGCACTCGCATCTTGTCTGACTTGGTAGACATCAAAAACCCCTAGAGTCAATAATCCCCTAGGTGATCTTGTGGGAGACTAAGGGCCCTTAAGGAATAAGGCCCATGCCTTATTGAGCACCCCTTAGAATCATCATGAGCAACTATTGCAATTGGCCCTCACGACATCATGGTTCTTCTCGAACTAGGTAATTGTTAACCTACAGTTCGAGGCACGGCGAGAGTGTCAGTAGGTTGTGGTAGGGATATTGTTCACACCTCTCCCTCAACATATCTCATAGTTGAGCATGACCCCTCTACACCGAATGTGAGTCTCATCGGGAAGCTATCGTCAGCCTGTATCATCAACAAATCATGTCATAAATATATCCATAATCATATCATCTAATCAAATGCACTAATATCACATATAAAACAATCAAACCCCAATAGTTCACTACTTGAATCGATCTAGAGTCCAAGGGGTGCCATCGATGCCTCTACATCCTCGAGGTCCAAAATCCTGCACACTGAGTAAAACCGAGTCAATAGCACATGTCTATGTACATGCATCTAAGTAACATGTCATCAATTCATAATGTCTCATGATTGCAAATCAAATGCCCAAAAGTATAATTATCTAGATCACTTGCGAGAAAGTGTCCTCAAAGAACAAGTTTTCTCAGTGCGCGCAAGAGCGGAATGTTACATACACCCCCTCTTGGTCGAAAATTCATCTCGAAGTTTGATATTATATAAGGGCCGAAATAATGTGTACCACAGTATCATAAGTCTATCTATCAAACAAAAATGGATATTGTTGCTGCATATCATATGCATCCTCTGAGGTTGTCGAGTGTGGACTATAGTTGTCCTAGTGGACCTTGACCTGATCTACTATTCGACATTGTAGATGTTGAATGCGATGATCTAGGATGTGGATTGGCTCAGCCGTGAGAGCTCCCTTGTCCGATACCTAGAAGGAACTCAAGTCCAAACATGTATAGGATCACTAATCATAATGTCTCAAAAAGAGATGTGAAAGACATCATGCATACACCTCAAGAATCCAGCAAGGCTAGTCATTAGGCCACATGCCTCCTTTTTCAACAATATCATAGGATCCCACGAACATAGGATATAGTTTAGCCCCTTTTCCAAACTTGATCGAACTCTTATGTGGTTTCAGCCACGAAAATACTCGATTGTCAACCTCGTAACTGCATTCGACACAGTGCGCATCGACATAACTCTTATGTCGATCTTATGCTTATTTAATCCTTTCTCTTATTGTTTTCATTTTCTCTTCCATTTCTTGGATCGCTTCTCATCCCACCAGGACCCAATCCTCAACTAGATCCCAACTCAAAGGTGTCTAACATGGTCACCCATAAAGAAACTTGAAAGGCGCCATCTTAATGGTGCTTTGGTAGCTGTTGTTATAAGCCAATTCTACCAGTGGCAAGAATTCTTCCCAACACTTTTGTTGGTCCATCATGTACATGAGCAACATGTCCTCCAAGGTCTGGTTCGTTCATTCAGTCTGCCCACCAGTCTCCGAGTGATACGCAGTACTGAAGTTAAGTTGGGTTCCCAAGGCCTCTTGGAAACTTGTCCAAAATTGTTCAGTAAACACCGATCCTCGATCATATATAATCCTCTTAGGCACACCATTCAACCTCACAATCTCACTGATGAAAAACTCTAGCTATGGCAAGTGCCTCATACATCGTATGCATAGGAATAAATAAGCACTCTTCGTCAGAGTGTCGACTACCACAAAATCAATTTGTGTCTCCTTGTCGTCAGTGGCAATCCAACAATTAAATCCATTGAAATAACCTCCCATTTTGATTCTGGAATAGCATTTGGTTGTAGTAGTCCTACTGGATGTCTATGTTCAGCCTTTACCTATAGACATTACAAAGTTTGACTATCATAAACTTTCTTGGAAGCCCAAACTTGTAATATATTTTTTAGGATTGGGATAGATTCTCACAAGAATGGATCCCAGCACAGGTTTGAGACTCAAGGTGATAAACAAGATAAAGCAAGGTCCTAATTGTCTAACTCTTTTGGATTGATATGAAGATGCAAACCATTGATGAAATAGAACATAGTTAAATTTAATATTAAAATTGTGCTTTATCATGAACATAATAGAGAAAAATGAAAATGCCCAATCTAAATCAAAGCTAAATATATCAAAATAGTGTTAATCCAAAGAAAATCTAAACATGTCATCCACCTATTAATTCACATTGCACTAACCATCATAGCTTATTAATAAGGAAAACAACATCATTGACAAACACCCAAAAATTCCTCTGACTAAATTAACATAGTTGCATAAATTTCAATGTGAAACCATCCCTTCAATAGAATACATCATGGATAGAGACACCATTTAGTGGGATTTTTAACCCTATAGTGCATTCGAGAATGAAAATGTAATTTTCGATTGCATTGTTTTACATGTACAACATATAATTTTTTCCACTTCAATATTAGATATTTCTTGAAAATGTATTATTGTTTTTATATAAGCTATAATAGTGATACTCATTTCTTAATATAAAAATATAAATTCAAGCCAATGAGTCATTGGTTAACTTGTGAGGTTGATGGAAACTAACATATTCCATCCCTACTATGTTTTTTCTTTCTCAAATGGCATGAGTTTTAGGAGGTTGTGTTTTAGTCCCAAATGAATTTGGTAAGTAAATACCCCTTGGATCTAGGAAAGGATATATGTTATTTATTAAAAATAAATTAATGTAGAGATACCCTCATATTGCATGTTTTATACCAAAGAGAGAAATGTAATGAATATTGTTTATAACCAACAAGAAACCAAAATCAGTTATATGGAACTCCCAAAAACATCATATTACCTCCTTGTTTTCTAAAATTGATTTGGTATTATCAAAAAAATAATTTATCATATGCATCAATGCTATTGCAAGGGTTATTACAAGACATTGAGAACAATATAAACACGGGAGGAATGCAAAATTGGTCATAAGAAGATGTCACACCTCTCACAAGTATAGGATGGTAAATAAATGTTGTCACTTGGCATCAATACAACATGATCAAGAAAGGGGAAGAACCATGCATCCCCATGATCTAGTTAGGAGCAACTGAAA
>ML822785.1:153269-182598 GCA_009831015.1 Picea engelmannii
TCATCAATTGAAAATACAATATACACCATAATTTTAAAAAGCAATCTTTAATATACTAAAATTTAAAATGACAATGACAAACTATCCACATTACAATTGATAATAAATTAAGATAACCATCAATTAAGGAGGTCAATATATGGAATTACCCCATAACTATAGGTGACATCATCTTGAATAACCACATACGTCATAATTAAATATGGCAATCTATAAACAATAAATTTTTAAAATGACAACAATTAAAAGGCAATATTCGGAATGACAAACTATCAATATTAAAAGACAGTAATTAAAGATAACAAATTAATGAATATGTCAATATATAGCCATAGCATCAGAATGACATATTATCGGTGGCTGTAATGTTTATCAAGCTCTGCTAATTAGTAATGACGTCCTGGCAATATCTCATGGTATCTCTGCAATACTTCATAACGACCTTACCTCTACTTTTCTTTCACACAGACATAAGCTGTACTAACACTCAATGCAGTAAGTGGCAATAACAGTATTACCAACGTTTTGACCTTACTTTTTTTTTATTCTATTAATTGGCAATAGAAAATACTAAACTAATTAAGTTACGTCACTGCAACCCACACGAGTATTCATGACTGTAATAACTGTTTGCATGCAATGGAATATAGATTAATTGTCCAACTTTATGAAGATCGGTTCAAATAGAAATACCATAACTAAGACAACAACAACCCCAAAACGCAACCAAAATGCACCCAAATGCCTTGACAGTAATAAATCGCAACCCAAAAACGCAACCAATAATTCATGAATAATGCAATTGATTCGGCTTTGCAGTTATAACAATCAATAACTATCAATTAATCAACAACCAAATAACAATAAGATTCCATCAAATATAGGGCAGTTAAATGAAAAATGGGTAACTAAAGATCATTATGGTTCTCGCCGAGTAATGCACCCAACGACAGTTGGACTTAGGTTGCCTTATGTGAGGCGCTCATAACAGGCATCAAGGTTATTAAACGCAGATCCAACAGAGAAAAAAAAATGAAGGTAATGATGCTCGGTCTGGAAGAGCACACACTCAAAACGCAGCCCAATAATAAATAAAACGCCCAATAGAACAGTTGCCCACTGTGCATACTAAACGCCCAATCTAACATTTTCCAAAATCGCCCAATAACTGTTGCAAAAATGCCCAATATCACAGTGTCAAAAATGCCCAAGAACAGATGCAAGAATGCCCAATATCATAGTGGAAAAAATGCCCAAGAACAGATGCAAGAATGCCCAATCTCACAGTTGCAAAAACGCCCAAGAATAAATGCAAGAATGCCCAATATCATAGTGAAAAAAATGACCAAGAGCAGATGCAAGAATGCCCAATCTCACAGTGGAAAAAACGCCCAAGAACAGATGCAAGAATTTACATTACAGTAACGCAAAGATTAATGGTCGATGCCGGCGAATAAATTAATAGAGAGAAGTCTACCGGCAAGGGTGATTTCACAGATAGTTACAATCTCATCACTCAGCAATCATTTAAACTTTAAAGAGGTTCCACAAACATTGTAAAATTTTATTCTATGTAAATCGTCCAGGAAAACTACAATTGCAGCAACCCTTAAAACATTTTAATGCCATTTCACTTTTCCAACAACAGTCAGATCTACATCAGTTCTAGTGCCTTCTATTCTAGCAAATAAGTGACCATACCTTAGCCTCTTCGCCTGCCTTGAAGGATGACCATGCCTCGATTGATGTCCCGTGCTCCTTGCCGCTCCTGCTCGCCGACTGTAGCGACCTCACTGGTACCTCCCAGCCAATCGCTAGGGGTACTCTACTTCCCCCTTAGTCCCCCGAGCCTCAAAGGGGCCACACAAGATCCAGAGATAAGACTAGCTTCTCAGCTCGCCTCCAAGGCTGAGCTACCACTCCAATACAACTGAGATAAACCCAACTCCTCACAAGCAATCCGTCAATCCACAATCCGACAGCGTAACGTTATGCTAACCGTTCGCCCTCTTCCTTCTTTTCCCCTTCTTTTATAGAAATTTGAGACCCACCTACTTTCCTAAACATTTTTAATTTAATTTTTTTTTACAAACCTCTAAAAATTCTCTGCCGTCCAAGTGTCACTCATCCCTATGGTTCTCCAAAAATTAATTTCTTTTTAATAATTAAAAGACTCAATTCCCTCACCCCCCCAAAAATCGCTCCTTAAATTACTCCTAGGGTTCCTAGATCCCCTCTCATGCTTTTAATAACTTTCCTAAAATGAAGTTGCTGATTTTTAGTAACTCCTTAATTGCTGATTCCTTTTAGTTTTTTACCCTAGGTCCCCTACTTTCCATTATTAAGTTTCCTTTATTACAAGTTTCCTATTTCTATTATTTATTTCTCTCTTGTTTTATTTTTTTATTATATATATATTTTTAATATTTTATTTTTATTTTTAAAACCCAAAAAGATAAAAGCACTCATTAAACCTTTCATTGTATTTCTAAAATCCTAATTTTTATACTCCCACACTTTAATTAGTTTATTTCTTCTATCATTTAAAAACCATGGGTTTCAATTAATTTATCTCCCTCATTACTTTACCCCCCCTTAATTTAAGAAGACTTTAACTAACACATAGGAGGGTTTTAGTTTACGCCTTTGCGTTTATTTTTGCAAGGTCTATTCCTAAGGCTAGACCAAAATTTTATCTTAGAGATGTTTTCTTTTAAATTAGGTTTAGATTTGAACTGGGTGACATTTTAATTAAGGGAGTCATTTTGAGAATTTCTTCAGGCGTTAAGGTCTTAGGTTCATCTAGGTGGTCTCACCCTCATCATCAATGCGACGTGCCCTTCAGGACACACTACGTGCTCCAAGGGTGCCACTCGCCTCATTTGCCTCTGTGGCGCGACGTGCCCTTCAAGATGCACCACATGATCCAAGGGTGCCACTCGCCCACTTGTGTTTCTTTTGTGCGACGTGCCCTTCAGGATGCACCACGTGCTCCAAGGGTGCCACTCGCTGACTTGACAGATTGGTAGACATCTATAACCCGCCTTATTGCGCACCCCTTAGAATCATCATGAGCGACTGTCGTAGACTACCCTCACGACATCGTGGATCCTCTCGAACTAGGTAATTGTTAACCTACAGTTCGAGCCACGACGAGAGTGCTAGTAGGCTATGGCAGGGCTGCTGTCCACACCTCTCCCTCATCCTCTCTGGAAATCATGTGTGGCCCCTTTACTCCATATGTGAGTCTGGTCGGCAAGCTATCGTCAGCCTACATCATCAACCATCATGTCAGAACATGTCAACAACATATCATCAAATCAATAAATATTATGGTAAATAAATCAACTCAATATCACACTCCCTGACTCAATCTGAAGTCCAAGGGTTCCGTCGATGCCTCGACATCCTCCAGGTCAAAAAACCTGCACACTCAAATAAACTGAGTCAATATCACCTGTATACCACAATAGTATAACATCATGTCATCTATCATAACGCCTCATCATCAAGGATAAATGTATTAATATCAGAAAGGTCCAGATCACTTGCGAGCAAGTGTCCTCAAAGAATAAGTTTGTAAGTGCACCAGAGCAGGATGTTACATACACCCCCTCTTGGTCTAAACTTCGTCCTGAAGTTAGTATAAATTCCGAAATAAATGTACCACAATATCATAAGTACCACAGTATCATAAGTCTATCTATCAAACAAAAACGAAAACTGTTGGTGCATATCATATGCGTCCTCCCAGGTCACCGAGTGCGGACTATAACTGTCCCACTGGACCTTGACCTGATCTACCGTTCGACATCGTAACTGTCGAACACAATGATCTAAAATGCGGACTGGCTCAG
Organism: Picea engelmannii; assembly: GCA_009831015.1. Classification (NCBI taxonomy): domain Eukaryota; kingdom Viridiplantae; phylum Streptophyta; class Pinopsida; order Pinales; family Pinaceae; genus Picea; species Picea engelmannii. The sequence continues at coordinate 157,127 of ML822785.1, forward strand.
CCGTGAGTGCTTCCTCATCCGACACCTGCAAGGAACTCATGTCAATCACATGCATAGGATCACTAATATAATGTCTCAAAATAGATACATGAAAAACATCGTGCATACGCCTCAAAGAATCAGGCAAGGCTAGTCGATAGGCCACGAGCCCCTTTCTCTCCACAATCTCAAAAGGTCCCACGAACCTAGGAGAGAGTTTAGCTCCCTTTCCAAGCTTGATTGACCTCTTATGCAGTTTAACCCGCAAGAAGACTCGATCGTCGACCTCGTAACTACGGTCGACTCGGTGTGCATCGGCATAACTCTTCTGTCGATCCTGTGCTTCTTTTATCCTTTGTATTATGGGTTGCATTTGCTCTTCCATTTCTTGGATCGCTTCTGGTCCCACCACGACCCTATCCTCAAGCCAATCCCAACTCAAGGGCGTCCGACACGGTCACCCATAAAGAAACTCAAAAGGCTCCATCTTAATGGTGCTCTGGTAATTGTTGTTGTAAGCGAACTCTACTAGAGGCAAGAATTCGTCCCAACGCTTTTGTTGGTCCATCACGTACATGCGCAACATGTCTTCCAAGGTTTGGTTTGTTCGTTCCGTTTGTCCATCAGTCTCTGGGTGATACGCAGTACTAAAGTTAAGTTTAGTTCCCAAGGCCTCTTGGAAACTCATCCAAAATCGTCCTGTAAACACCGATCCTCGATTGGATATAATCTTTTTAGGCACGCCATGCAGCCTCACAATCTCATTGATGAAAACTCTCACTATGTCAGGTGCCTAATATGTCGTACGCACCGGAATAAAGTGAGCACTCTTCGTCAGAGTGTCTACTACTACAAAAATCGAGTCATGTCTCCTTGCCGTCAGTGGAAATCCAACAATAAAATCCATCGAAATAACTTCCCATTTTGATTCTGGAATAGCATGCGGTTGAAGTAGTCCTGTTGGGTGTCTATGTTCAGCCTTTACCTGTTGACACTCGAGACATCTAGCCACAAAGTTGACTATGTCGTCCTTCATTCCTTTCCAGAAGAACAAGGGTTTAAGGTCTGCCCTCATCTTCGTTACTCCCGGGTGAGCCATGTAAACTTCTCTATGAGCCTCGCTCAAGATCAACATCCTCAACTCGTCGTTTGGCGGTACATAAATCCGACCTCTAAACCCCAATAAACCATCGCTATCAAATGAATACCCCTCATATCATGGTACCATCATTGTGTTTTGTCCAATAAAATCCTCGACTTCTTTGTACCAGTCATCATCACGCTGTAAAGTGGGAATCTTCTCATGTAGATTCATCCGAAGAGGCAACACTGAAAAGATCCGTGGTCTCCGACTCAAAGCATCCGCCACTCAGTTCACTGTTACCTTTATGTAAGTAATCTCGAAGTCGTACTCGCTAAGAAATTCCGACCAACGCCGTTGTCGCGCGTTCAGGTCTCTTTGCGTAAAAATGTGTTGTAATCCACAATGATCAGTCTTTAATTCAAATTTTCGTCCAACAAGGTAGTGGCTCCAAACCTTCAAGGCATAAATGATGGCTAATAACTCCAAATCATGCGTCGCATAGTTTTCCTCATCCCTTCTTAGTTTCCTCAAAATGTAAGCAATCACTCGTCCGTCTTGCATCAGGACCCCGCCTAACCCTTCCTTGGATGCGTCAGTGCATACCAAGAAGTCTGCGTCCATGTCAGGGACCTTTAGTATCGGCGTTGTTGTCAACAACTCCTTAAGCCTCCTAAATGCTTCCGCGCATTTCTCTGTCCAAACAAACTTCTTGTTTTTCTTCTGCAATTCCATGATCGAATTTGCTATCCCTGGAAATCCTTCGACAAACCGTTGATAGTATCCTGCTAAACCCATAAAACTACACACTTCTGTGACATTCGTCGACACTGGCCATTCCATAATAGCCTCAACCTTGGCTGGATCCACAACGATACCTTCGCGGGAGATGACATGCCCTAAGTAGTGAATCCTCGATTGATAAAAAGAGCATTTGGACAACTTCCCATATAATTTGTATTCTCGTAAACATTGTTGTACCAAGCGCAAGTGCTCTTCATGCTCCTCCTTCGTTCGAGAGTAGATCATAATATCGTCAATGAATACTTGGACGAACTTGTCCAAGTACTCATGGAACACCCTGTTCATCAAGCTCATAAATACCCCTGGGGCGTTTGTCAATCCAAACGATAAAACAGTAAATTCGTAATGTCCAAATCTCGTCTTAAAGGCGGTCTTAGAGAGGTCATCCTCCTTGATCTGTAACTGGTGATACCCTGATCGCAAATCGATCTTGGAGAACACCATCGCACCCTTCATTTGATCGAACAAATCATAAATTCTTGGTAAGGGATACTGATTTTTGATTGTAGCCTTGTTCAGTTGACGGTAGTCAATGCAAAGCCTCCACGATCCGTCCTTCTTCCGAATAAAAATAACTGGTGCACCCCACAGTGACACACTAGGGCGTATCAGTCCCAGGTCTAACAACTCCTTCAGTTGCATTTTCAGCTCTTGCAACTCCGGGGTCGACATCTGATAAGGCGTTCTTGCTATCGGTTCAGTCCCCGGTTTCAGGTCTATAGTAAACTCCAATTCTCTTTCTGGCGGCATCCTAGGCAACTCCTCTGGAAATACGTCCTCAAACTCCTTCACCACCGGAAGGTGTTTTAGACCTTCTGCTACTCCCTTTTTGTTTAGCGCAAGGATCGCATAAAGCTTTCACCCCTTGCGCATATTCTTTTGTAACTGTAAGGAAGAGACGAACCTCAGGGATACTCCCTGGTTCCGTCCTACTATCACACGTCTCTTTCCTTCATCATCGACCAAGCTCAACCTCTTCGTCTTACAGTTGAGTATCGCCTCATGCATTTCCAACCAATCCATACCAACCACGATGTCATAAGATCCTAATATTGTGACGTACAAGTTGACCCTCATGACAAACTCTCCCAGGTTAAGGCCACAGCCCGTAACCTTTCCTCCGACCTTCTGTTTGGCTCCCGAAGCCATATCCACGAAGCTAGACTCATCTTGTTCGACTACCTTTACCTTAATCCTTTTTAGCGCTGCACCAGAAATAAAAATCTCAGTAGCACCTGGGTCTATCAAAACACTAAGGGTCTGGTCAGTGACAGTACCTGTCGTCTCAAGCACTGTCGACTGGTGCTCTTCCTGGCGGTTATTCACCACTGCGTGAATCCGATGGGCCTTGCCCATATCTCCCACTGTAGTGGGTCCGGTTGATCCAGACGCCCTGGTCCTCTCCGCAGGACAGTCGCGCTGGTAGTGTGGCTCCCCACACATCCAACACCCCTTCTTCAGCCCAGTAGTCCTGGTACCCGAAGTAGAAGATGACGACTCGGTGGCCTGGAAACCTGGTCTGTTCTGCTGAACAGGCCTAAACTACTGCTGTTGCGGGCGACGTTACTGCTGCTACTGTGGTCCTTGATAAGGTGTTTGTTGCTGAGGTGGTGGTCATCGAGGTGTAGTGAATGTGGATCCCCTCTGGAAGCCACGATATCCCAGCGTATGCCTCGCTGGTGTCTGGTGCTGCGGCGTTCCAGATGAACCCTGTCCTGCAGGTCTCGCTGGAGTCCTGGTCTGACCCCCGCTAATAAGCTCCTCCTCTACTGTGAGGGCCTTTTTTGATAGCATCGTGGAAGGTTTGAGGCATCAAAATCCTAACCTTTGTATGCAGGCTACCGTTAAGGCCGAACACGAACCTGTTGACCTTAAGCTTCTCCGTGTTTAGGTGCGGAGCATACCAGAGCAACTCCATAAAACGTGCCTCGTACTCGGGCACCGTACGACCTCCATGTTGTAATACGTTGAACTCATTGAGCTGACGCTCAATGAATTCCTCTGAGAGATACCTCTCTCGAAACCATTCCTCGAACAATTCCCATGACACATCTTCAACGACCATGTTTAGCTGCGGCAGGAGCGTCTTGGACCATAGAAGAGCGCTCCCCTTCAGTTGAAAGACCGCCATGCAGACCTTCATGTTGGAGGTATAATCACGAAGTGCGAAGCACATCGCCATATTCTCCAACCATGCCTTGGCGGCTGCGCCGTCCGGGGCACCAAAGAACTCGAGAAATTTTACCTTCTTGAGTTCACGGTGAATGCTACCTATAACAGCCGGTGCACGTGGCGAAACCTCAACAGGTGCTGGTGCCCTGGCCTCATCTCTGTCCAATCTGCTGATCAGCGCCTCGGACATGCGCTGGAAAGATCTCATCATCCCCACAACATCGACAACTGTGATCTTCTCCTGTCCAAGGACCTGTTCGCCTCCCTGGGGGTTAGACCCCTCAAGCGTGGATGTTGCTGGAGGCGTCACGCCTCCTCCCCTAGCACCCCGTTGTCTGCCTCCGCAGCGTCCTGTAACCATGATTACTTGTGCACACACAATCATCTCAATCAACAACAGATTAATCAAATATAATCATGTCAACGGAAGCAGTAGCGATCCCAAATCGCGGGTCGAACCGGCTCTGATACCATATGTAACGTCCTTCTCGTTACGACAGAACTCTGAAAATAGGTGCAATTTTTTATTTTATTTATTATTTATTTTTTTTCTTTTTAGTTTTATCTTTCGGTGTGTGCGCACGTGTAGAAGTAACAAACACACTTGACTCTACGTCGCCACTCGACAACCAACAAGATGCAACCACGACAAGGCAAAACTGAAGGCACACAACGAGTTACTGCAACAATATATGATCACAGGCATAAGGCGCACATCACAACATCAAGACATACTGGGTGCATAGTAAGAACACAGAGGGAAGAATCCAGGGTGTTAGGGTTACTATTTCTGCACAGGAAAGCAGGGCGTTTAGTCTTATGTATTCTCGAAAGAAGATTAGACAGGCTCCTGGCCGACTGCTCAGGCAGAAACTAGTAACCTGACCTAGAACAAGACGCAATCAAGATGAACACATCAAAACGACTTCGACATATCACCATCACAACAAGCAACAAACGCCCCTAGACATAAGGCGTGCAACTAGCAGCTGTAAGAGGAAAATGACACTAGCTGTTAAGTACAGTACAGTCACAGATGGAAGAATCCAATAGTAGAGTTTACTATTTATGCACAGAAAAGTAGGGCTTTTAGTGTTATGTCTTCTCGAAAGAAGATTAGACAGGCTCCTGGCCGACTGCTCAGGCAGAAACTAGTAATCTCTGTCAGGTGTGTTGCAAGAGTGGAAACCCTGCCTTTAAAGGGCCCAAGACTCTTGATACGACACTGGATTCTTTACACAGAAAACTCACACACACCGACATATACACTAAGGCTACAAGGAGGGGTCTACACCCCGCCCAACATAAGCAGAATACATGGCTAACTGAATGCAATCAAGTACGACATAAATAAGAAGTACGATTATGCCCCTTACGGAAGGCGCGTGACAAGGACTCTGACAACGAACTCCCAAGTTCAACATTATCTAAACGAACAACCACCCTAATATACTAACTTGTAGTAATTTATGGTACGTAATTCCAGGTTATTGCACCACATATGTTATTAACCATAATTAAAATTACAATAACACTGTCATGAAACATTACCCATCTATCATTTGGGTCACAATCCGAACCATGATTTTACAATTATCATACCTCTTATATGCTACAACCACTAAGAGCATAATGACCTTACAAGATAAAATCATTCACTAAGGTCCAATAGTAATGCACTAAAATTGACATTATATTTATAGGTAATATCAATTGAAAATAACAACATACATCATAAATTAAAATGGCAAATCTAAAATAATAAAATTTAATGACAAAAGTTAAAAAGGCATTATTTGGATATGACAAACCATCAATATTTAAAATAACACTATTTAAAGATAGAAATTAATTAAATATGTCACTATAGGGAAATAGCATCATGATTATAGGAATCATCAATTGAAAATACAATATACACCATAATTTTAAAAAGCAATCTATAATATACTAAAATTTAAAATGACAATGACAAACTATCCACATTACAATTGACAATAAATTAAGATAACCATCAATTAAGGAGGTCAATATATGGAATTACCCCATAACTACAGGTGACATCATCTTGAATAACCACATACATCATAATTAAATATGGCAATCTATAAACAATAAAATTTTAAAATGACAACAATTAAAAGGCAATATTCGGAATGACAAACTATCAATATTAAAAGACAGTAATTAAAGATAACAAATTAATGAATATGTCAATATATAGCCATAGCATCAGAATGACATATTATCGGTGGCTGTAACGTTTATCAAGCTCCGCTAATTAGTAATGACGTCCTGGCAATATCTCATGGTATCTCTGTAATACTTCATAACGACCTTACCTCTACTTTTCTTTCACATAGACATAAGCTGTACTAACACTCAATGCAGTAAGTGGCAATAACAATATTACCAATAAATATTATGGTAAATAAATCAACTCAATATCACACTCCCTAACTCAATCCGGAGTCCAAGGGTTCCGTCGATGCCTCAGCATCCTCTAGGTCAAAAACCCTGCACACTCAAATAAACTGAGTCAATAGCACTTGTATACTACAATAGTATAACATCATGTCATCTATCATAACGCCTCATCATCAAGGATAAATGCATTAATATCAGAAAGGTCCAGATCATTTGCGAGCAAGTGTCCTCAAAGAATAAGTTTGTAAGTGCGCCAGAGCGGGATGTTACAATTTCAGTATTGAGACTATACTTCGAGGTAGTTTAGAATCATCGGTCCTATAGATACTTCAAAGATGGTCAGAAGAGGTTGTATTTGTGTTGTATGAAGTGGTAGCTCGAAGATGATGGAGATAAAGAGCGTGTCTATGAAGTTTAGAGATGGGTGTAACTGTGTATGAGGACTTGTGAGACAGACATGATGAAATTTGTGTTGTAACCTTTTGTTATGTTTTGTAATTTGTGATTCTCATATTTGTAATGTAAGCATTAAGGGAGGGTGTTAGAGATAATGCTTACAACTGTTGTAACGGTGAGTTTCTAGGTTAACTATGATTGTTGTAACTATGAGTTTCAACTATGACTATTGTAACTGTGAGTTTCTAGGTTTACTATTTTTAGCCAATCAGATCCACTTTCTTAGGATCTAGATTGCTAGGAGTTAGTGATCTGCATGCTATATATGTAACCTCCATTTGTTTATTAAGTAATACAAACTATTCTTTGTGTGTGAATCTTGTGCAATGGCTTCCCTCTCGATTTCTAAGTGGCTAGAGGGACCAAGAAATGTGTGAGGTTGTTAAGCTAAAGAAGGTGCATAATGATGTTGGTAATAGTTTGTTTTTCTTTAGGTTTTAAACATATGCTCCTTAATGACTAAAATGCTTATGGTTTTAAAGACATGCTTCACAATCACATGCATCATTGGTTATTTGAATATGATTTATGTTGTGGATTGCATAGATGACATATTTTTCAAAGACCACTTGAGATGGTTGGAACAATTGTATTTTTATCCATTTCAACATCTAATGGTTGATTGTGTCCTCGAGGCTTGGACATTGTTTTTTGTTTAAAATTACTTTAACCATATATGGAAGTTTTAGTCTCTCTGGTCAAGATTTAATTAGAGGAAAATGCAAGTCTTTAATGCACTTTGATCCTCAATTGTTGTAACCATATGGGTGAAGCAATCACTAAGATCTAAAATGGATCATTTTCAAACATTGATCCAATGGATGATGGGTTGAAATCTTATTGTGAAAATTCTAGTTAAATGATGCAGATACTGCAATTGTACCTGGTACACTCCTTGTACATGTGGAAATTAGCAATATTTACAATCAATCACAAATATTTTCTAGCATGAAATATTTTCTAACATGAACCTACACCCTCTCATCTTTATCCATATCAAGTACATATTTTCTAAATAAAACATTACCTTAGGTTTATTTAGTTCAAGAGGATGTACACTTGAATCATAAAAGTACCTACATAAACATAATATCTTGGTAGTAGTTATACATCCTATTGGTAAGGAAAAAAATATAAATAATTAGAATCTGGTCTCTCACATGCTTGATATTATGCCTATTCTTACACTTTCCAAAACAAAGTGCATAAAGGGAAATAAAAAAAATAATATGGTTTAAGTATTGGTCGTTATTTTTTTGTCACACCAATATCCTACAACGTAGTAGATTTGTGGTCGTTGTTTTTTTTCACACCAATATCCTTCAACATAGTATATTCGTGGATTTTTAGTTGGAAAAATTCAAATAAAAAATTTAATTATTATTAAATGCCCCTAACAAAATCACCCTTCAACATAAATTTTGCTATAATGATCCAATAAATACATACTTGGAAATTCAGATTAAGAAAATTCGAGTAAAGCACCTTTATGGAAATCCCTTTAACCATTTCATTATGAAGTTAAATGATTCAGCTTTGAAATCCCATATACTCAATTGTGACATCCCCCAAAAAATAAAGTATTTTTGAAATTTAAAATTTGTTGGAAAATTATTTCGTTTTTAGTAAATTTGAATTTGTAAATCTTTTGCCATTTATGGAAATTCCAAATTTCGAATTTAATAATTGTAATTTATTATTATGATCATTGGGCAGAGATCTGATTTGACCCAACTAACTTTTTGACTATGAAACTTGTATGAAAACAAAATATTTTATATTGATTGCAGGAGGACAAATGGAACAACCATGTTAAAATTAGTTGACCATGACTCCATGAGTGGGGAACATGTTGGAACTACCTCTGGGTTGATTTTTACAAGTGGAAAATAAGATATTTGGCCATTGGGAGCCCCTAAAAATCAGGAATTTAGAAAGCTCCGAAAATTCCCAAGGGGGGAAAGAAAGACCTAGGCAAAAGGATTGTTTGTTAAATATCATATGCAAGGAGGCAAGAGACTACCTAGTACACTGGGAAGAAGTACTATTGGCTTACTTGTTTTTATGAACACTGAGTATGAAGTGCGAGGCAAGGATAACATTGGGAAAGAAGAAAGCATTGTTGAAGAGGAGATTTCAAGTCCGCCCTCATGGATTCATGGCCAGGCTAGGGGGTGAACACGACAAGTGATTTGGCTATCCTTTTCTCAAGTTTGGAGGAACGTGGTTGTTCCCTTTGTGTTCAGTGTTTTGGTTCAGATATGTTCATCTACCCTTTTCTGTTTACATATCTTTTGTTTTTAAGTGGCTATCAATATGCATTGATATATTACTGGGTGCATGAGTCCTATCGAAATTTCCTTTAGATAAGTATTCGTTGTGACTTAAATGATTGAAAGAGTAGAATTAGCATAATGTGGCATCCATTGTTGACTAAAATTTCTGACAGTAAATCACTATATATATAGATCTATATGCGTATACGTAATTATAGGTGGAAATATGTACCGACATAAATGGAGAGTTAAATTGAATTCCCAACAGTAGGAATGGTAATATATACCTATATACACACACATAATTGACAATTAATATACTAACTCTCCCAGCAGTCATGTAGAACCAATCATGCACATAAAGTATAACTAAAATGACCTTATACATAGGAAGCGCTTCGGATTTAATTAACAGAGATGTATCTATAAAATATATATGTATATATGACTACTTTGACAAACTCAGAACCTCCTTGATTATCCTTTGTATAGATTCCCTGAGTTGATAATAATGACTTAGGAAATGTTGAAAGATAGACAAAAACTAAATGACCATATATTTCCATATTTCTGTAATAAGTTGTAGAGAGTAATAAAATTATCATAGAATCAATGAATGACAAGGATAAGCATTCCATAGGTTTATATAGATTTTTGATATATAATTATGTATACTTAATACCTGTACAACAGTTTGATATTCTAGTGTTCTGTTTCTTTGAGATTCGATTTAAAAATATGTGGATCTCTGGAAATTTATAATTCCATACAATGCATGACTACAAGTTGAGACTGTACGAACAATGGACATCAAAATACAGTATATGACAATAGTCTAAGTAAGTCTTAGTGAATTTTCTGGAACACATAATAACAAAAGATAAAATAGTATATAAAATTGAAATAAGACCCAAGGAAAGAATCGAGTCAGAACAACTGTCCATGAAGTCTTATTGAATTCCATTTCAAAATCATTCGGTTACATATCCATTGCTCAACAAGAATGAATGTTCATATTTCCATTCCCCCCCCCCCACAAAAAAAAAAGAATATACAATTCTTAAACTATAAATCATATTCTAAATATTGTGATCCAATAAGATCTCTGTCACCACGATGTTAACCCCAGGTTTAGATTCATATCAGTTCATAGAAAGCTACGGCATGCATTTGTGAGAAATGAATTGAAACCCGAATACATTTTGCGCCTTTGTCAGAATTGACATCCAGAGCTGTGCACAGTTGAAATCCCTGCAAGGAAATTTCAAAATTTACATTAGTATTATATAACAGAAAATAAAATGGATAAAGTTATCAACAGAGGGACAAATGATAGAAAGAGTTGAGTCAGAATGGTACTTAAATCATGACTGAAGGTCAGGCATCCTTCCCTTATCTCGTTTCATTTTGCTAGAGGTATGAGGCCGACGGGAGGATGGTTCTAGTTATCTTGATGGGTACCCTCACAAAAACAGGGTCCCATTATTAGCGTTGGTACCAACAATGAATAAAACCATTGTGTGATGAAATGAAATAATATAAATAGTATTAAAACTTAAATTACAAATTGCATAAGACGGGTCGTGCGAACAGGCCTAAGGCTTGGTGGAAACTTTACACATAGTACGAATGTTATACACTATTACAAGGATTAAATCCTACCCTGAGTCCGACGATCTATATTAAAGAGGGTATTTATAAATCAACATTAAATACAAATATTAACCTTCTCACTGAATTTTTTCTAGATTCCTAATGGCGTATAATATTTGGAACCAATGATAACAACAGTGGGAGGCATTCTAAATCCAAGAAATTTCATAAACCCAATATGATATGCCATGGGGAATTTTCTAACGGAACTGTTTGAACCACTGAGTTCGAAAAATTTAACTTCATATTAAAAAACCTCGTGGCTTCACAACAGTGCAACACCAGGCCTCCATACATATCAACGAAGAAATTGTAGAGTTTGTAACAAAATGACAAAAAGATAAAATCCCTAAGGGTAATTTTTCTTGTAAAGAGACCTTGGAGGTGCGAATCCTTCAAATTTCTAGGAAAACAAGGAGACGTGACGTTGAATCCCTTTCAGAAATATTGATAACAAACATATAGAAAAATCTATTTACCTAGTAGAAGAACCATCCATAAAGTTACGAGGAGTAACGTTAAAGGGGTAAATTCTAGTTACCCTAAATAATAAGACTTTTAAAGGGGAAATTCAATTTATAGGCATGGCAAGACTTTCAAAAAAAAAAAGAGGGTTCTCCCACCATAATAGAAAACTAGAGTTCTCGTTTCAATAACTAAGGACACAAGTGGTGTCGTAAACTCACCAGGGAGGCGAATAGAGCCAACTGTTCCATCGAATAATGCCCACCAAGTCGACAACCCTTCCTGTGAAGAATGTTAATATGCATAACCATTTTCGACGGACTTCACATTAACATTAGAAAATTCATGGAACCCTGAGAGGATGTCTGCTACACCGATTAAATGTTAAGTGTACGAATGATGGCCTTGCCATGTGAAGGGGAAGAGTTGTCATGACTAGATAGGAGGAAAGGTCAGGTGAAACCATCGGAATTTGGGTGCATGAGATATCCATTAATTTTTAGGTGGAGAGCTTTAACTTTTCTGACAAATAAAACCCTCTTCCCTCATCACAAAAATTGTGAAGTTAATGATAGTCCCTTCATGATACGGCTAGTGGAGTACGTCCACTCCAACCATTTGTTGCAGTTAAACATATCGTTTAGTTGAGATTCCATTAAGAGAGCCTTTAGTTAAGAGTGAGTTAAACAAAGTTTTAGTTTGGAAATCGTTACCCAAGCCTTGTATAATGGGGACTGACAGTACACCATTCACGACTACTCAAAGGAACTCTGTATTAATAGGTGGAACCATACCAAATGATGCCAATCATCTTAGATTAATTTTTTTATGTTCTGATAAGGGATATGTCCCCGACCGCATTATTTTATGTATGCTGTATGAAATTTATTTCAAATTCAGATAAATAGTCATGCACACAAGCGTAGGAACTCATGTCTAAAGGAGAGAGATGCACTATAAGTCCTACGTTTAGATACTACCTAAATATATATCTATAAACATACTATAAGCATACTGGGAGTAGTTTGAAAAGGGAATTGATAGAATTTTGAAGAATTACAGACATAAATTTTCTATTCAAAGTAAACTAGATTAGTGTGATAATGTCATCACGGACAAGAATTGAATCTTACCTCCTCTTAATTTCGAAGTTGTTAAGACAAAATTGAAGAGCAATGTGTTGTGGGATAATTTTTTTTTTATTTTTTTTATGGCAAAATTAGAGGTACATTACATATGGTATCAGAGCCAAGGTCACAACACTTGGACCTTTACTAATGCAAAACTAATAAACCTTCATTGTTATAGACAAATTTTTTTTTCTGTTTTGTGTTAATCATGGCAGCTCAAGATGATGCAAAAATCAGAGTGGAAGGAAATCTTGAGAAAAGAATTATTGAAAATCAGAGACAAAACAGTGATGGAAGCTCACCCATGGATGTGCTGGAAACAATGAGGAATCTTCTTGTTGAGCTGCAGGTTTTCAAAGCTGACAACGAGAAATTGAAGAAAGCACAGTAGAAATAACAAGAGATAAATGAAGTCCTGCTACGCAGTATAGTGACCAAGAAGAGCCGAAAGGATGATAACCATGATGAAGAGGTGAGCAAAAGGGCCTCCAAGAATTCTGGGCCTAAAACAGAAAAAGGAGGTAGTTCGTTTGAAGGTACACCTTCAGCTGAGGACAAAACTAAAATAGACAGAAAAAGAAAACAAGTGGACCACCTTGAAGGAGAATTTAAAAAGATCAGACCAACTACCTTTGATGGAGAATCTAGGACAGAAGAAGAAGCTGAGGCGTGGTTGTTAGAAATCAATAAATACTTCCAGATATACAACCATTCCAGCAATATGAAGGTTAGAATGGCCATCTACAATCTGAAAGAGAAGGCCATCATTTGGTGGTAAGACCTGAAATTGGCCAAGGGCTTAAAGGAAAAGAAGTTGGAATGGCCTGACTTTAAGAAGTATTTCAGGAAACATTACCTTTCTGAAAGATACTAGGAAAGGAAAATGAAAGAATTTTACGAGTTATGACTTGGAAAGATGACGATGGAGGACCTTATAAACAATTTTTTGGAACTACTAAGGTTCGTATCATACATCTGGGAGGATAAGGTAAAAATCCAGTGATTCTTAAGCTGTTTACCATAGTCCTACAGGGACGGAATTGAGTTTGACAACCCCAAATCCTTGAGTGAAGTATCCAGGAAAGAACGAATGTGATACGACTAGTATAAACAATGGGAAGAGTTTCCCAAAACTTGGAAGGATAAGAAACAAGATCGAATGAACCAGTGGAAGAAGGGATATGAGTCAACTCCTTATCGGAATGCAACAAAAATATTTCTGAGGAAATATTTTCACTCCAACCATTCGAATACGCAAGGGAGGGGTAAACCAGTAAATTTGGGAAGGAAGAAGTTTGGGGATAGCCCCCGTGAACCATTAAAGTGTTGGGAATGTAGAGAACCTCATCTAAGGAGGAACTCTCCATGTTTAATTTCAGCAAACATAACTGTTGTTCATAATTTGTAAGAATCCTCGATGGTGGGTGACGTGGGCAGAAGCCTACATCGGATAAATGTAGCCATTGATGGCTGACAAGCTGACCACCAGTCCTCTATGGTCAAAATCGAAGGTAAAATTAGTAACCCACAAATTTCTATTTTAATTGACCCTGGAGCTACATTAAGTTACATTACTCCTGATGTAGTAGAGTCAAATAAACTTAAGAAACAGAAGCATGAAAAATCATGGCTGGTACAACTAGCAACATGAACAAAAATGAAAGTAGTTGACTTTATTTTTTATTTCGAATTCATCTTAGATGGTCAAAACATAAGAACAAATCTGAACATCCTACCACTAGGATCTTATGATATGATCATCAGAATGGATTGGTTGGAAAAGCACAATGTAATACTATATTGTTATACAAAGACACTTAATTATAAAGATGATTATGGAACTACTAGAACAACCCAAGGTATAGAAAAACCTGTATCCGTTAGACAAGTTTTAGTGATGCAATTCAAGAAATGTATGAGAAAGGGATGTTAAGTTTATGCCATTTAAGTAACGAATCTGTTAGAAAAAGAAGATAAGCCGAAGTTGGAAGACTTTTCTATCCTACGTGAATTCAGAGACATGTTTGTGGAGGAGATACAACAATTACCTCCTAAAAGGGAAATAGACTTCTCCATAGACCTACTACCCGGTTCAGACCCAATCTCAAAATCTCCTTACTGAATGAGTTTACCATAATTGACAAAATTAAAAATACAATTTCAGGAATTGTTGGACAAAGATTATATAAGACCAAGTGTTTCACCATGGGGGGCACCAGTCCTCTTTGTGAAAAAAAAATACAAAACTCTAAGACTTTGTATCAATTATAGACAATTGAATAAAATGACAATTAAGAACAAGTACCCCTTACCTAGGATAAATGACTTGTTTGATCAAGTAGGTGGGGCCAAAATCTTTTCGAAATTGGATTTACAATCTCGTTACCATCAAGTTAGGATAAAGTATGAAGATATAAACAAAACAACTTTTTGAACAAGATATGGGCACTACAAATTTGTAGTTATACCTTTCGGACTCACTAACGAACCAACCATGTTTATGTGCCTGATGAATAGTATTTTCATCCAGTACTTAGACAAGTTTGTACTAGTATTTATTGATGATATTTTGGTCTATTCTAAAACAGAGGAAGAACATGAAGAACACTTAAGAATAGTTCTGCAAATGTTGAGAAAACACAAACTGTACACCAAATTTGATAAGTGTGACTTTTATCAAAAGAAAATACAATATCTGGGACACGTAATTTTAGGAGAAGGTATTTCTGTAGACCTTGAGAAAATAAAAGCTATCATGGAATGGCAAGTACCTAAGGATGTAGCGGATATCTGGTCATTCATGGGAATCACCGGATATTATCACATATTTATAGAGGGGTTTTCCAAGATAACCTACCCTATCACGTCATTACAAAAGAAAGGGACCAAGTTTAACTGGTCACAAAAGTGTCAAGACAATTTTAACAAACTAAAGCAATTATTGACCACTGCACCCATTTTGAAGGTAGTAGACCTAGATAAAGACTTTACTGTATCTGTTGATGCAAATAAAGAAGGACTAGGTGGTGTCCTAACTCAGGAAGTACATGTGATTTGTTATGAGTCCCGAAAATTAAAAGAACATGAGAAAAATTATGTCACTCATGACTTAGAATTGGCAGTGGTAATACAGGCCCTAAAAATGTGGTGACACTACATAATGGGCAAGAAAGTTCTACTATTGACGGATAATAGCGGCGTGAAATATCTATTTAGCCAACCAGACCTTAATGCAAGGCAAGAAAGATGGCTAGCCGTCTTGAGAGAATTTGAATTCGAGGTCAGACATATCAAGGGTAAGGAAAATAAGGTAGTAGACACTTTAAGCAGAAGAGTCCATGGGTTATTTGAGATAAATATCAGCAGGGCATAAAGTGATCTGAAACAAAGAATAAGGACAACATGTATTAATGACGAAAATTACACTAAGTTAATGGAAGAATTACAAAATAGTACTGCAAAATCAGATAAACCAGATCTAAGTATCGACAAGAAGGGACTATTACGATGTAAAAACAGACTCTATAGACCAGATTGAGTAGAATTAAAGTTAATAGTATTGGACGAAGTGCATAAAAAACCATATTTTGGCCATCCAGGATACCAGAAAATTATAACAACACTTAGAAAATTGTTTTACTGGACTAATATGAAGGGAGAAACAACAGAATACTTGGCTAGGTGCCAATATTGTCAGTAGGTTAAGGCCAAACACCAGTATCCAGCCAGCCTATTACAGCCATTGCCAGTACCGGAATGCAAATGGGAGAACTTAACACTAGACTTTATTATAGGCTTTCCTAAAACTCTGAAACATAATGACTCCATTATGTTTGTAATCAATAAACTCAGTAAGTGTGCACACGTTATTCCTGTAAAGTCTATTTTAAAGCTATAAACATTGCTGAAATATTTATGAAAGAAATTTTTAGATTACATGGTATTCCTAAATTGGTGATTTCAGATAGAAACGTAAAATTCACATCCACTTTTTGGAAGGAATTGTTTGCAGGGATAAATACTAATTTGAATTTTAGTACGAGTTATCACCCACAGATAGATGGACAGATCAAAAGGACAAACCAAATTATAGAGGATATGCTCTACATGTACATAAGAACAAAACCAAACAAGTGGGAAGACTATCTACACTTGGTAGAATTTTCATATAACAATGGGTACCAAACTTCGGCTAAGTTAAGCCCTTTTAAGGTACTGTAGGACAGGAAGTGTATGACTCTGATTAGTTGGGATAACCCGGTTGACAGACTCATGGTTAGACCAGAGATGCTCCAAAAAATGGAGGATATGGTAAGGAAAGTACATAAGAACTTAAAGGAAGCACATGATAGACAAAAGAGCTATGTAGATAAAAAAAGAGGACACTTGGAATTTCAAGTGGGATACCATGTTTAATTGAAGGTCAAAGCCCAGAAAAGTTCAATGAAATTAGGAAACTATGCCAAGCTGGCACACAGGTTTTGTGGGCCCTTCGAGATACTAGCTCGAATTGGACCCACAACATACCAACTTGCACTTCCACCTAATCTAAGAATTCATAATGTATTTCATGTTTCCTTGTTGAAAAAGTATGTTCATGACCCTACTCACATGATTGATTGAAACTTGGTGTAGGTGGAACCATAAGGCGAGTTCCAGGCAGAACCCCTACATATTCTGGACCGGAGAGAAATAACACTTCGGAACAGAATCGTCGTTCGGGTAAACGTGCAATGGAAGCACTTTAGTCTTGAGGAGGCCACTTGGTAGTTGGAGGGAGATTTGTGGAAATATCATCCAATCCTGTTCCAAGAAAGGAATGAACACTCAAGATAGTGTTTTATTGAAGGGGGAAAGGATGTGACATCGCCCCAAAAATAAAGTATTTTTGAAATTTAAAATTTGTTGGAAAATTATTCCGGTTTTAGTAAATTAGAAATTGGAAATTTTTTTCCATTTATGGAAATTTTGAATTTTGAATTTTGAATTTAATAATTGTAATTTATTATTATGACTATTGGGAAGAGATATGATTTGACCCAACTAACTTTTGGACTATGGAACTTGTATGAAAACATAATATTTTATATTGATTGCAGGAGGACAAATGGAACAACCATGTTAAAATTAGTTGACCATGACTCCATGAGTGGGGAACATGTTGGAACTACCTCTGGGTTGATTGTTACAAGTGGAAAATCATATATTTGGCCATTGGTAGCCTCTAAAAATTAGGGATTTAGAAATCTTTGAAAATTCCCAAGGGGGGAAAGAAAGACCTAGGAAAAATGATATCTTGTTAAATAGCATATGCGAGGAGGCAGGACGCTGCCTAGTATGCTGGGAAGAAGTACTATTGGTTTAATTGTTGTTATGAACACTGAGTATGACGTGTGAGGCAAGGAGAACATTGGGAAAGAAGAAAACATTGCTAAAGAGGAGATTTCATGTTCGCCCTCATGGATTCATGGTCAAGCTAAGGGGTGAACATGATAGGTGATTTGGCTGTCCTATTCTCAGGTTGGGAGGAACGTGGTTTTTCCCTTTGTATTCAGTGTTTTGGTTCAGATATATTCATCTACCATTTTTTGTTTACATATCTTTTGTTTTTAAGTGGCTGTCAATATGCATCGATATATTACTGGGTGCATTAGTCCTATCAAAATTTCATTTAGATAAGTATTCGTTGTGACTTAAATGATTGAAAGAGTAGAATTAGCATAATGTGGTGTGCATTGCTAGCTGAAAGTTCTGACAATAAATCACTATATATATATATATATATATATATATATATATATATATATATAGAGCTATATGTATATAGTTATGTGTATATGTAATTATAGGTGGAAATATGTACCAATATAAATGGAAATTTAAATTGAATTCCCTACAGTAGGAATGGTAAAATATACCTATATAACGCACATAATTGACAATTAATATACCAACTGTCCTAACAGTCATGTAGAACCAATCATGCACATAAAGTATATCTAAAATGACCTTATATATGGGAAGCGCTTTGGATTTAATTAATAGAGATGTATCTATAAAATATATATGTAGATCTGATTACTTTGAAAAACTCAAAACCTCCTTGATTATCCTCTGTATAGATTCCCTGAGTTGATAATAATGACTTAGGAAATGTTGAAAGATAGAAAAAAATGAAATGACTATATATTTGCATATTTCTATAATAAACTTTAGAGAGTAATAACATTATCATAGAATCAATGCATGACAAGGATAAACATTCCATAGGGTTATATATTTTTATATATATATATAATTAAGTATACTTAATACCTGTACAACAATTTGATATTCTAGTGTTCTGTTTCGTTGAGATTCGATTTAAAAATATGCGGATCTTTAGAAATTTATAATTCCATACAATGCATGACTACAAGTTCAGACTGTATGGACAACGGACATCAAAATACAGTAGAGGACAATGGTCTAACTAAGTCTTAGTGGATTTTCTGGAACACATAATAACAAAAGATAAAATAGTATATAAAATCGAAATAAGACCCAAGGAAAGAATCGAGTCAGAACAACTATCCATGAAGGCTTATCGAATTCCATTTCAAAATCATTCGGTTACAGATCCATTGCTCGACAAGAATGAATGTTTATATTTCCATCCCAAAACAAAAAAAATAGATAGAATATATAATTCTTAAACTATAAATCATATTCTAAATCTTGTGATCCAGTAAGATCTTTGTCACCATGATGTTAACCCCGTGTTTAGAATCGTATCAGTTCATAGAAAAATAGGGCATGCATTTGTGAGCAATGAATTGAAACCCAAATACCTTTTGCGCCTTTGTCAGAATTGACATTCGGAATTGTGCACAGTCGAACTCCCTTCAAGGAAATTTCAAAATTTAAATTAGTATTATATAACAAAAAATAAAATGGATAAAGTTATCAACATAGGGACAAAGGATAGAAAGAGTTGAGTCAGAATGGTACTTAACTCACGACTGAAGGTCATGCATTCTTCCCTTATGGCATTTCAGTTTTCTAGAGGTCTCAGGCCAAGGGGATGATGGTTCTAATTCTCCTAATGGGTATCCTCACAACAACAGAGTCCCATCATTAGCATTGGTACCAATAGCGAATAAAACCATTCCGTTATGAGATGAAATAATATAAATTGTATTAACACTTAAATTAAAAATTGCATAAGATGGGCCATGTGAACATGATGAAGGCTTGGTGGAAACTTTATACATAGTACAAATGCTATACACTATTACTGGGATTAAATCCTACCCTAAGTCCGACGATCTATATTGAAGAGGATATTTATAAATCAATATTAAATATAAAGATTAACATTCTGACTGATTTTTTTCCAGATTCCTAATGGCGTATAATATCCGCAACCAATGATAACAATAGTGGGAGGCATTCTAAATCCAAGAAATTTCATAAACCCCAATATGATATGCCATGGGGCATTTTCTAATGGAACTGTTAGAACCACTAAGTTCGAAAAATTCAACTTCATATTCAAAACCCCCATGGCTTCACAACAGTGCAACACCAGGCCTTAATACATATCAATGGAGAAACTGTAGTGTTTGTAGTAGAACAACAAAAAGATAATATCCCTAAGGGTAATTTTTCCTGTAAAGAGACCTTGGAGGTGTGAATCCTTCAAATTTCTAGGAAAACAAGGAGACGGGACATTGAATCTCTTTCAGAAATATTGAGAATGAACATATAGAACAATCTATTTACCCAGTAGCAGAACCATCCAGAAAGTTACGAGGAGTAACATTAAAGGGGTAAATTCTAGTTACCATCATAATAAGACTTTTAAAGGGGAAATTCAATTTACAATCATGGCAAGACTTTAAAAAAAAAAATGAGGGTTCTCCCACCGTAATATAAAACCAGATTTCTTGTTTCAATAACTAAGGACACAAGTGGTGCCGTAAACTCACCAGGGAAGCGAATAGAGCCAACTATTCCACTGAATAACACCCACCAAGTTGACAACCCTTCCTGTGGAGAATGTTAATACGCAGAACCGTTTTCGGCAGAATTCACATTGACAACAAAAAATTCACGGAACCCTAAAAGGAGCTTTGCTACACTGATTAAATGTTGAGGGTATGAATGATGGTCTTGCCATGTGAAGGGGAAGAGTTGTCATGACTAGATAGGAGGAAAGGTCAGGTGAAACCATTAGAATTCGCGTGCATGAGATATCCATTAATTTTTAGGTGGAGAGCTTTAACTTTTCTGACAAATAAACCCCTCTTCCCTGATCATGAAAATTTTGAAGTTAGTGACAGTCCCTTCATGATGCGACTAGTGTAGTACGTCCACTCCAACCAGTTGTTGCAGTTAAACATATCGTTCAGTTGAGATTATGTTAAGAGAGCATTTAGTTAAGAGTGAGTTAAACAAACGTTTAGTTTGGAATTCGTTACCCAAGCCTTGTATAATGGGCACTAGTAGTACACCATTCATGACTACTCAAAGGAACTCTATATTAATGAGTGGAACCATACCAAATGATGCTAAGAATCTTAGATTAAACCTTTTATGTTATGATAAGGGATATGTCCTCGACCTCGTTACTTTATATATGTTGTATGAAATTTATTTCAAAGTGAGATAAATAGTCATGCACGCAAGCATAAGAACTCATGTCTAAAAGAGAGAGATGGACTATAAGTCCTAAGTTTAGATACTACCTAAATATATATCTATAAGCATACTGGGAGTAGTTTGATAAGGGATTTGATAGAATTTTGAAGAATTACCGACATAACTTTTCTATTCAAAGTAAACTAGATTAGTGTGATAATTTCATCGCGGATAGGAATTGAATCTTACCTCCTCTTAATTTTGAAGTTGTTTAGACAAAATTGAAG
Organism: Picea engelmannii; assembly: GCA_009831015.1. NCBI lineage: Eukaryota > Viridiplantae > Streptophyta > Pinopsida > Pinales > Pinaceae > Picea > Picea engelmannii. The sequence goes on from ML822785.1 coordinate 178,479, forward strand.
AGCAATGTGTTGTGGGATAATTTTTTTTTTTTTTTTTTTTTTTATGGCGAAATTAGAGGTATATTACTTCTCCTTATATAGGGGCATAAATCCTTATGAATTTTCAAAGAAACCCAGATTTAAAGAAAATCTCAAATTTAGCATTGAAATCGTGATCAAGGAAGGTTGATTGAATGGAATATGGACAAATTTTAGGGATAATATATGTGTTTTCAAGGGCTAAACCCACCTTTATATAGGTTTTTTTCAATTTTTAATGAAATAATATACCATATATATCAAATATATAATAGAAAAATGAGGCAAAACCATTAATATTAAAAAAAGTAGCCATTCAATTTTTAAATAGTTTAAAATTAGCTCATGAATTAAATTTTTTCCTTAAATCAGATACTAGAAGTCACACATATTGGCGGTGGTCAATATAAATAAAATGATCAGACAATTAGCTTCCCAATATATCAATTCAATTGCTAACAACCTTCTCTATATCACTGAAGATGCAAATGTTTTAATTGTTAAGAAAGAAAATCCTCAATCCAAATATTATAGTATCTTATCGTATTATTAGTAAATATTATTAGAATGTGGAAATTTAAATATAGTAGGTATAATCTCTTCCAAATCTAACAACAAATGTCCTTAAAACACCTCATTAGATAAATTCAGATGCATTGAAATACAAAATTCAAATGAACAAACATGATTAGAATGTTGAAATTGAAATAGAGAGTAAGTAACAAAAGTCCCTAATAAACTGCATTAGATCAATTTAGATGCATTGAAATACAAAATTCAAATGGACAAATATGATTAGAATGTTCAAATTGAAATAGAGAGTAACTAACAAATGTCCTTAATAAACTGCATTAGATCAATTCAGATGCATTGAAATACAAAATTAAAATGGAAAAATATGATTAGAATATTGAAATTGAAATAGAGAGTAAGTAACAAATGTCCCTAATAAAGTGCATTAGATCAATACAGATGCATTGAAATACAAAATTCAAATGGAAAAATATGATTAGAGTGTTGAAATTGGAATAGAGAGTAAGTAGAATCTCTTCCAAATCTGTCCCTAATAAACTATATTAGATCAATTCAAATGCATTGAAATACAAAATTCAAATGGAAAAATATTATTAGGATATTGAAATTGAAATACAAAATTCAAATGGACATATATTATTAAGATGTTGAAATTGAAATAGAGTATGTAAAATCTCTTCCAAATCTACCAACAACTATCCCTAATAAACTGCATTATATCAATTCAGATGCATTGAAATACAAAATTCAAATGGACAAAGATGATTAGAATGTTGAAATTGAAATAGAGAGTAAGTAACAAGTGTCCCTGATAAACTACATTAGATCAATTCAGATGCATTGAAATACAAAATTAAAATGGAAAAATATGATTAGAATGTTGAAATTGAAATAGAGAGTAAGTAACAAATGTCCCTAATAAACTACATTAGATCAATTCAGATGCATTAAAATACAAAAATCAAATGGAGAAATATTATTAGAATGTTGAAATTGAAATAGAGAGTAGGTAATACATGTTCCTAATAAAATCCATTAGATCAATTAAGATGCATTGAAATACAAAATTCAAATGGAAAAATATGATCAGATTGTTGAAATTGAAATAGAGAGTAAGTAACAAATGTCCGTAATAAAGTGCATTAGATGAATTCAGATGCATTGAAATACAAAATTCAAATGGACAAATATGACTAGAATGTTGAAATTGACATATAGAGTAAGTACGATCTCTTCCAAATCTCTCCCTAATAAAGTGTATTAGACCAATTCAAATGCCTTGAAATAAAAAATTCAAATGGACAAATATTATTAGTATATTGAAATTGAAATAAAAAATTCAAATGGACAAATATTATTAAGATGTTGAAATTGAAATAGAGTAGGTAAGATATCTTCCAAATCTACCAACAAATGTCCCTAATAAACTACATTAGATCAATTGAGATGCATTGAAATACAAAATTCAAATGGAAAAATATGATTAGAATGTTGAAATTGAAATAGAGAGTAAGTAACAAATGTCCCTAATAAACCACATTAGATCAATTAAAATGCATTGAAATGCAAAATTCAGATGGAAAAATATGATTAGAATATTGAAATTGAAATAGAGAGTAAGTAATAAATGTCCCTAAAAAAGTGCATTAGATCAATTGAGATGCATTGAAATACAAAATTAAAATGGACAAATATGATTAGAATGTTGAAATTGAAATAGAGAGTAAGTAGAATCTCTTCCAAATCTACCCCTAATAAAATGTATTAGATCAATTCGAATGCATTTAAATACAAAATTAAAATGGACAAATTATGTTATTAGGATATTGAAATTGGAATACAAAATTCAAATGGAAAAATATTATTAAGATGTTGAAATTGAAATAAAGTGGGTAAAATCTCTTCCAAGTCTATCAACAAATGTCCCTAATAAACTGCATTAGATCAATTCAGATGCATTGAAATACAAAATTCAAATGGACAAATATGATTAGAATGTTGAAAGTGAAATAGAGAGTAAGTAACAAATGTTCCTAATAAAGTGCATTAGATCAATTGAGACACATTGAAATACAAAATTCAAATGGACAAATATGATTAGAATGTTGAAATTGAAATAGAGTGTAAGTAACAAACGTCCATAATAAACTACATTAGATCAATTGAGATGCATTGAAATACAAAATTCAAATGGACAAATATGATTAGAATTTTGAAATTGAAATAGAGAGTAAGTAACAAATGTCCCTAATAAAGTGCATTAGATGAATTCAGATGCATTGAAATACAAAATTCAAATGGACAAATATGATTAGAATGTTGAAATTGAAATAGAGAGTAAGTAGACTATCTTTCAAATATGTCCCTAATAAATTGTATTAGATCGATTTGAATGCATTGTGTAACATCCCACTCTTGTGCAGTGAGCGAACTTATTCTTTGAGGACACTTGCTCGCAAGTGATCTGGATTTTATGCTATTAAAACATTTATTTTGATTATGAGACGTTATGGGTTGATGACATGTTGTTTTACTGCACTGACATAGACAGGTGCTATTGACTTGATTTTACTGAGTGTGCAGGATTTTGGATATCGAGGATGCAAAGGCATTGATGGAACCCCTTGGACTCCGGATCGAGTCGAGGAGTGTACCATTGGAGTTTGATTGTTTTATAGGTGATATTAGTTCATCTGATTAGATGACATGATATGGATATATTTTGACATGATTTATTGATGATGCAGGCTAATGATAGATTGTCGAATAGACTCACATGTGGAGTAAAGGGGTCACGCATGACTACCAAATATGTTGAGGGAGAGGTGTGGACAACATCCCTGCCACAACCTACTAGCACTCACATCATGGATCAAACTGTAGGTTAACGATTACCTAGTTCGAGAGGACCACGATCCTGTGAGGGCAGACTCTAATAGTCACTCATGATTATTCTAAGGGGTGCGTAATAATGCACAGGCCTTATTTCTTAGAGTCTCCCACAAGTTCACGTGGTGGAGTATTGAATTCAGGGGTTTTTGATGTCTGCCAAGTCAATTAAGAGGCAAGTGGAACCCTTGGAGCACATGGTGCATCCTGAAGGGCACGTCGCACAAGAAAATTGGGAAGAGGCGTGTGGCAACCTTGGAGAACATGGTGCATCCTAAAGGGAACGACGTGCAAGAAAAATGGAAAGAGGCGAGTGGCACCCTTGGAGAAAGTGGTGCGTCCTAAAGTGCACGTCACGCAAGAGAAACAAAAAGAGGCAAGTGGCACCCTTGGAGCACCTAGTGCGTCCTGAAGAGCATGTCGCGTGGTTATTTAATAAATGAATAAACCTAGATGGCTTTAGGATAATAAAGTGTTAAGGAAGATTTGAAACCTTTACCTTTAAAAAAAAAAATGTGTCCCCTCGCCTAGAAAATTAAGGTCTATGTCTAATCTTTGCTCGTGGTAAAATTTTACCTTTAAAAAAAAAAGAAATAAACAAATAATAAAGATAATCTTTATTAACCTTGTGACAAGAAGGAATAATTAATTAAAGTGTTTTACAAAAATAAGTTGGGAT
>ML822786.1:27269-39674 GCA_009831015.1 Picea engelmannii
ATGAAAGTAATTCTTTGTTACCTGTCATGTGATTGCTGCATCCACTGTCCAGCAACCAGAGATCTTTAGGTTGTTGTTCAGTTTTGTGGCATGAGAGAAACATACCTCTTGAGGTGTCTCCAGTATGATTTGACACATGTGCTATGCCTGAGAGATGATCTGCCTGCTTCTTCCTGCATTTAGATTCATAGTGCCCATACTTTTTGCAGTAATAACATTGTATGCTATTTTTGTCATTAGACCTTCTCCCTCTGCCTCTTTGAGGATGGAAATTCTGTTGTTGATTTTGTTGATGATTTCTGTGACCTTGGAAATTCTGATTTGTATATTGTTGTCTATTTCCTCCAGTGGTATGAGGGTTACCTTGATTGTTCCCTCTTCCTCTACTTTTTCCTCTGCCTTTCCCTCTTCTGAATGAGAATTGAGTCTGGAAGGCATTGGAGATTGACTCATCTGTGAGATGTAGTCTTGTCTCATGTGTCACCAGAGAACCAATTAGTTCATCTGTTGAAAATCTTGACAGGTCCTTGGATTCAAGGATGGCGGTTACAACCATTTCAAATTTCCTGGGTAAACTTCTGAGAATTTTCTCAACTATTTTTTGATCAGTGATCGTTTCACCAATCAATCTGATCTAGTTCACGATGCCCATGACTCTGGTCATGAACTGATCTACAGTTTCGGACTCTGTCATTCTGAGAGTCTCGAATTGTGTCCACAAGGACTGTAGTTTAACTGTTTTTACCCTGTCATTTCCTTGGTATGACATTTTGAGGATGTCCCAGCCCTGTTTGGAAGTACCAGCGCCTGTGATTTTCAAAAAAATTGAATCATCCACAGAATTCTGTATCCAGAATTTTTCTTTGTTTTCCTTGGTCCTCAGAGTTGCCTGAGCAATTCTGTGGGCATTTGTCATGGTAGTGAGGGCGGTTGGATCTGGTTCCACATAGCCAAGATCCACTGGTTCCTAGCACTCTTGTTCTTTCAAGAACAACCTCATTCGAAGAGACCAAAATTCGTAATTCTTACCAAGAAGAATCGGACCCTGAGTCGGGTTGAGATTGCTGGTCGACGCCATTTAAAAACAAATGCTGAAAAAATAGAGGGAAAAATTTGTATTTACCTCCAATCTCAGAGATTGTCGATTCGCCGATGGCCGATGGGAGCTTATCGTGCTTTAGATGGCCCTTGGTCTCCTTGCAATGTGACCACGCACTTTAATGTTAAGGTGCTACGAGATTTTCCCATTCTTTGACTTTCAAATCACCGAAACGCGAAAAAAACGCCTTTGGAATTTTCAACGGTCCAGATCTGTAGTGATCGGACGGTCCATATCGTATCGGGATATCGCCAATCGGGATTTCACGATTTCTGATGTCGAGGTTTTTCTATGCCTTCGATTCTCGATCGCTGATTTTTCGATGGCGCTGTCCTATCGAGACTTTTCCCGATGGCTCCGAACTGTGACACGCGTCCTCAACAGATGGATGGTCGTGATCTCTCCTCGCGATTTCATGATAGGTTATGTCCCGGACCTCTTGTCTCCAGGATCCGCGAAATGTTGAATCCCGAAAAACCGATGAAGTCGCTTATCGAGACTTTTCCCGAAAGCTTCGATCTCTGCCATGCGTACTGAACAGATGGACGGCTAGATTTTCATCGGGGATTTCATTGGAAAGAAAACCCAAACACTCGTTCTCAGGTTTTGCGATTTCCCGAATCCCGATATGCCGATGGCCCTTTCCTCTTCGAGACTTTTTCCGAGTCTTCGGATTTGCGCCACACGTCCTTGAAAGATGGACGGTCCTGATTCCTCCTCGGGATATCGTGACTTGCGATGCTCCGAATTGCTATCACCTTGAAACTCCGAATGCCGATACGCTGACGACACCCTCAATGTTCGCCACGTGTCCAAGAGATATAGACGGCTGAGATCTGATCAAGATTTTTCATATCGCGATTTCGAGAGTTGCGATGTCAAGTTTCTTTGACAACTTGAAACCTTGAATGTCGATATGCTGATGGGCTAATCTGCTGCCACCTGTCCTGTGATATGGACGGCTGTGATCGTTTCGAGATTTTGCGATTTTGCGTATCGAAGTTTTTTGGAGAGCAGATTCTTTCGCTTCTCCAACTCCTGATTCCCGATTTTGCAATGGGATAGGATCTTGCCATGTGTCTCTTGATCGGATGGTCAAGGTGATGTCGGGATTTCGCGACTTCACAAGTCGAAATCACTCCTGTGCACTGCAGAGGACTAAACCTCATGCACCTTCTCGCTGATCCAACGGTTGTCGATCCTTTGCGCAAGATCTGACGGCTGAAATGCGTTCGCCTTTTCCATGCTCTCCTTCTTCCCTTATGGACTGGTTTCCCACCTCGGATCTGTTTGCAAGATGAATATTTACAGCCTTAATGGCTGTTCTTTGCGTGTTTGACGCAATCTTTCCCGAATTTAATGGAATTTTCTCCTGCAGAAGAAAAGATTCGTGAATCTTTCAAAGATTTGGAAGAATTTCACGAATTCTTCATTCTGTGCTTCAATATTTAACAGATGTGAGGGAAATTTTCGAGTTCTTTAAAATTTCTCACCTCCTCCAGCTTTTCTTCGTCAATCTTTGACGATTCTTGAAAATATTACAAGAATCTTTACTGTTTCATCTTCTGCGTTCTCTTCATCCAGAATATTTCGAGCGTTGTACGCTCTGCTTCCTCCGCAATCTTGTTATGGCGATCTTTAAAGAGTATTACGACCAGCTCTCCAAGCCTTGTGAAAAAATTGTGTCGCGTGCTCTCAATATGCATGTAATATCTGCACTGTGAAGATCGTGAAGAGTCTTACACCTGAAGCTCTAATACCATGATAAATTGTGGAGCAAAGAGAAATGTAGAGAGAAGAGAATAGAACAGTATATTGAAATGTATGAAGAAGTACAGAAAGTACATAAGTAAGTTGAAGAACTGAAGCACCCCAACAATAGGGAATAGTTGAGCTTATATATTCTCAAGCAAGACAAAATTAGAAAGTACAACTGTCCAGTACAGCTGGCAGTGTACGGTCATACTGTTGAGGGTACAATATATTTAACAGAACTGGGTAAACCATGGGACTAGACATTATAAGTGAAGGTTTAGGTGTGAATCTAGGTTTTGGGTTATGAGTTTTGAGGCCGACTGATGACTGAGAATGATCAGAATGTTTTTAAATGGATCAGAGCTCTAACTGATATGATCATGATGAAGAACCAATGTACGTGAACCGCATTGGTTTAAGGGATCTGATTGCATTTTTTCGTCGACCTTGGATTGGAGCTACAAAGGCCAAGGCTCTATTCGCACCATCAACCTCTATAATTAAATCCTCTACCCCTCCGAATTGAATTCCCCACTAATTTTGGAAGAGAAATCAGTTCACGGATCTTCGTGTGAGCCCCGTCGATCATAATCAAGGTCGGTTATTCCGATAGGACAAGTATATAACCAGCTCGATATTCAAATTTCTTACTAGTCCCCAATTTGAAGCTATACTCAGGGGAATGAAAAGGAACCACATTATGGATGAGAAGTGGGATGACTTAGAGAAGGAAATGAACACAAATGGGCTAATCGAATTGCATTTTGTGATATTCTCATGCCAACACCTCACGTATTTGAAGGGATTCTAAACCCGTGAATGCTACTATAGAATCAGAATGAAGAATAAACCAAACAATCATCACTAACCATCAAGCAAGAAGTCGAATAAGGGAAGGATCCCCCACTTAGGGATCTAAGGTATGTAAATCATAAAGTCACGATGGAGAGAAACTCAAAGGGTAAAGAGTGATAGGGTTCAGAGGATATACCTATGGGTTTGTTGAATGACGATTTTGATAAAATCCATGAACCACAAGGGAACAGACATCAGTCATATTTCGGTCTCATTTGATGGATTACAACATCCCGATTAGTAATTGCATAGATGAAGATCATCTTGTAACACCCCTTAATGATTTTGTTTTAGGGAATGACATATTTTGATGCATGTATGATGATTGTATTAATTGTTTTTAGATTCTAGAACTTATGAAAATGGTTTATCTATCCCGAGTGATACAGTAATTCCTTTCCATATGTACTTTTTAGTGTTATTGACTTACTTATTTACTTTTTAGTGTTATTGACTTACTTATTATAGTCATTTATAGGACGTTCATAAATTATCTAAACTTATCTTATCTAATGTCATCATTGGAGGGGATGGTATTATTAGATATGTTATGATATAGAAGGGTCATGTATCACAAAAATAAATTCTTCTTATTTGTAATAAATAAGTATTGATTCTAACTTACCCATTACCCTTTATGCACCCTCTATGCACTATGAGGACATGGGGTACTACTTTAACCACCAAAATTCTGTAACATCCCCATCTGTTGGAGTGACTCCTACGAAGTACAACCGGTGAAAGCATCCTTAAATTTTAATTTTTTTGTGTGTGTAGGAAGGTAATAAAGAAATTATTCTTATTATCACATCACAATGACGAACACAACACATGTAACACACACAACAACAACATAACAACTTACATAAAATCACATAAAAGACCTGGAAGCAGTGTACGACAATCAACCGATGAAGAACAAGAAAGACTACCCACTCTTCCTAACCTGCAATGGTTAGGACCTCCAGGACACATAAGAAATGCTCAAGCCCAAGTTCCCATCGATTTTGACCATTTAAGGTCTCAAGGTTGCCGACTTTTCTGAGGAACAAGGAGGTGTCTACATCCCACCCAACACAAGGATACCAAGCAGATTAAGGTTTACAAACCAATTACAAACATCAATTAAAATAAACCACAACACCCTCAATGGGAAGCGCAAGCTAAAAATGACTTCGCCACTACCCCGATCAATCGTCCAGTCAAGCTAGTAAATAATTCTAGACTATGTTAATCATCTATTACTAGCCCAACTTAGCATGTCTAAATGCAATATGACAATAAGGTACAATCTAAATTAGTCTTATCACCAATCCAATGCGCAACTTTAAATCACAATTTGTCATCAAGGTACCCTCTAAATCAACATTAGATAGACATCAATAGGCAAGTCTGGACTTCGACTTGGATAATAATTAAAAAAATAATTAATCATTAATTATAATCTAACTAGATTGTCTAAATTATAATTACGCCGAAAGGCATATACCTATTGACAATGGGCACAATTAATTACCTTTTAATCTAAAATTATAATCTAATGGCTAAAAATTGAAGATGCTGGCATATTCTTAGTCATCCTCTCAAATCAATGGATGAGATTTTGATAAATTAACTTCTATTCATTTATAAAGACATACGTTTATGTGATTACTTTTTCAAATTTACTAAATAAGATTAAAAAATTACTTACTCAGCACCAGATTTCCACGTTCAATGATTAAGATTTAATTATACTTAAAACAATTCTAGATTGACAGGTGTGACCTAGCCGCCTTATTTTGTAACAGGTAGTGGCCATGTTTTTATGAAGGTAAAGCGCGTCGATAACAATCACGTTTTTACCTCTGTTTATGAAGGTAAAGCGCGTAGAATGGCAGGTGTCGATAACAATCACGTTTTTACCTATGTTTACGAATAGAATGCAAATCCCTGAGATTGATATTTAAGATTGTTTTTCATTACTGCTCGGATTTGTCTCGCGACAATCCTATAATATACAGGAAACAACCTGCATGCACGTTTCATTTTTTTTGGTCACGCACGTGGTCACAATATGTCAGCCATATTAAAAAAAATATGCACTAAACAATAATTAGGCATTAGATTATAATATACAGGAAACAATATGCACACGCGTTTCATTTTTTTTGGTTTCTTTCGGCGTTAATCAGCCACGGTTTTGAGTGGTTGTGCTAGTTTAGCCATTAATTTACAATCAAATAGACATTAAAGGCAACTAGTCTAGCAAAGTAAAATATGCAAACTCATCTTTAATCCCAAACTCCTTCCAACTGGACCTTAATCTTGATGAAAATAGCAATCATGTTAAACTAGAATGCTACCATTAAAATGAATTATGAAGCAAACAACAAAATCCTTTATCACAAAGCAAAGTAACAAGGAATTTATTAACATGACATTTAATAATAAATAACCGGGAATTTATTGTAAAGCAAATAACAAAGCACAAAAATGAAAAGCAAATAATTAGGCCCTTAAAAATATTCACTGCCAAGTAAAAGTAAAGGTAAGGACTCAGGGCAGGGGAAAAACTCAGGCATAAACATTGAATCATTAGCTGGTTGTCTAAGCTAAAGTCAGGCACCGGTTACAAGATCTGTCAGTAAATTGTGCAACCTACTTATGAGATTGTAAAAGTACAATGTAGATTAGTCTATAGAAATAATTAAACGTTGCTCAAGGAAAATGGAGGTAAAATAAGTTCTAGCAAATAATCAACATCGTGAGGGAAAAAACTAGTTAATGGAGCACTGTCCAGAACGATTCAATAAACGTAGGGTCGCCATCTCGATCTGACAAAGAAGAAAAACGCAGGTAGCCAAGGAGGTCTCAGGTCAAGAAATCGTTGGAGATAAATTTCCTTCTCATTCTACGTACAAAGGAGAAAGGCAAGCTCTTGTGGGTAGCCAAAGAAAAGTATTGGTTCAGAGTCAAGTTAAAGAACTATCATTCCCAAATCCCATACTTGTTACAACACCCAATCAGGATCATAGAGGCTTGTATCCAAAGACCTTTGCCAATAGAGGAACTCAACTTGTAATTCCTTGTAGGTTTGCTAGATTGTGCTTGCACCTGTTGTTTTTCGAGATCAAGTGAGTGGTATGTGAGTTTGGGTTTCTAAAATTGGCATTTGACATTCATCCCAGTGGTCAAAGGAACTCTTATGAGCCAGAGAGGAGTTGAAATGAAAGGTTCAGAGGTTGAGTGAAACGAACAACCGTTAATCCATATAGAATATCTGGTCCTATTAGATAGGGTGTTCCAAACGAAGGCACTCAAGGGGCTCCAATTGTGTCCCTTTCTTCTTGAGGTTCCCCCCCCCCACCATACCCAGAGAAGGTGCTTGAAATGGAAATTGCCAACTGAAATAAAATGATTAGTTAAAATAAACGCACATTAAAGAAAGGATTTACAGAATGCATTCTCCAAAGCTACCAAGGTAAGGGACCATAGTAAAATTAAAATGAAATCATAGCACCAGTCAATAAAGGAAACGCCTTTAAAAGGTCATAAAAATTTTTGTGTTCCCCCAACTTGCAACACAGCCCAACCCCAACTAATGACCAGTCAAGCAAATGCAGATAAAGGATCGTAGATTAAGAATGAAATGCCAACCACAAATAAATGCAGGAAAAATGAATAAGTGGATAAAATATGGCTAGAAAGGAAGGATGAAAAGCAGAGTTACTTTGCCATTATAAAAGGATGAGCACAAAAATCGAATTCACCATTAATCGATAATTGCTCAGGGTTAAATTCTCCATTAAAAATGATGAAGAAACAGAGTTTAAATGGTCATTATCAATGAGGAACATGCAAAAATGAATTCGCCAGCAAACGATTTTTACATAGTTAAGTTAGCACTTTAAGTGTTGTAGATGCAAGGCTAGAGTGTCCATTACCAAATGAGGAACATGCATAAATGAATTTTCCAGCAAATGATATTTACATAGTTAAGTGAAATGTTTAAATGATGTAGATGAAAGGCTAGAGTGGCCATTATTAAACAACAAAGGGTTAATATTTTTCAGCTATCATGTAATGCAATCGATGAAGTAATATTTTTTTTTACATCCATTACTGAATTACAACAACAGGGGTAATAAAAACCAGTCATTCCAACAAGAATCAAAACTTATATTGAAGTTAAATACTTTTTACATCTTGAAATACCAATATAAAAATGCTGACAAGAGAAGGAGAACGCCAGGGCCATAAGGACAACTCATCGAAGGGATCCCAGGGATTCTATCATTCAAGGCACATACAAATACACAACAAGGAAGCTAGATAATCCATACGCAGAGGTTATATTGTCGGATGCAAGTCAAACAATCAGGCAAGGACATCCATAGAGGTAGACAACTGATAGGTTCACCTTCGCTTCACCATCCTCGCACAGAAAAGTATGGTGTTGAGATCCATAGGTCTTTTAACGCTAAGGTGATGACCATAGATCAGGCTCCTGGCTGACTGCTCAGGCAAGGACTAGAGATATAGGGACAAAGGCTAAACAACCTCAAGGTCACATTCAACACATAGGGTGGTCACAAAATGCAGGAAATGAAGGTCATGGAAAATTAATCAACCAATCAATCAGCTAGGCTATAAAAATTTCATTCATGAAACTAGACAACCAGTTTACCTACCCAATAAATAAGTAGATCCAAATCATAAATCCTACAACAATCTACCATTCAACAAAGAAGCGTATCATTGTTGGTTCACCTTCTTTGAGTGTCGTCCACGCGCTCCATGCAACTCCTGCTCACTGACCGTTGACACTTCACCAGTACCTCCCAGCCAATGCTAGGGGTACTCTTCTTCCCCCTTATCCCCCTGAGCCACAAAGGGGCCATACACTCAATATCCAGAGATTTCCTCTAGCTCCCAACTCGCCTCGCAAGGCCGAGCTACCACTCCTCTCCGAGCTAGGTATCCCAACTCCCACAAGTAAATCAGTTAAGTCTATATTTCTGCAACGTAACACTACGCAAAAAAAAAATGATCCTTCCTCCTTCTCCTTCCTTCATTTTATAGAGTTTCGAACTTCTCCACTTTCCTAAAATCTCATTTAATTAAAGTTTTTTAAAAATAAATTCCTAAAAATTCTTCTTCGTACAAGTGTCACCCATCCCCTTCATTCCTCCATTATTTAATTTATGTAATTAATTAATTTCCTTATTTCCCTCAACCACCTAGAGTTACTCCTAGAATCACTCCTAGGTGTCCCCAAATTCTCTTACTAGTTTTAATAGCTTTCCCTTTTATTAAATTGTTAATTCAGTTTAAAATTAGAAAGCTATTAAATGGTAGATTCTTTACTAAGTTGACTTTCCACTTTTTCCCTTAAGTTCCCCTTTTTCCCTTTTTATGTTACCTCTTTTCCCTAGTTTCCTTTTTTTTTATTTTCCCTCTTTCCCCTTTTACTTAGAACTCAAAAAGGYAGGTGTGAAAATCAACCCTTTTTTCCTTTTCCTATTTAATTAGTATACTTTAATTTATTAAGGTAATAAAACAATTAATTCCCTTTTTAAATTTTMATCCAACATAATTTTACTTTTTTTATGAATAAATTAAATTTCTTACTCCCTTAATGTTACAAGATTTAACGAAGATCATAATCATTATTTAAGTTGTTTTTATTTTTATTATTTTTATTACTATTTTTTTTTTTGAAGACAAAATTTTACCACTAGCGTAATTTAGACTTAGGCCTTCAATTTCGTACTGGGCGACATTTAATTAGGGAAATTATTTTAAGAATTACTTAACATGTTATTTGTCTTAGGGCCATCTAGGTTCATCCCTCTATCATCAACAACACGACGTGCCCTTCACGACGCACTAGGTGCTCCAAGGGTGCCACTCGCCTCATCTATTCCTTTGCACGATGTGCCCTTCAGGACGCACTACGTGCTCCAAGGGTGCCACTCGCCTCTTGACTGATTTGGTAGACATCAATAACCCATGGAGTCAACACTCTTCCAGGTGAACTTGTGGGAGACTAAGGGCCTCTAAGGAATAATTCCCTCACCTTATTGTTGCCGCTTAGAATCATCGTGAGCGATTGTTGCAGTCTGCCCTCATGACATCCTGGGTCCTCTCAAACTAAGTAATCATTAACCTACAGTTCCAACCATGGTGGGAGTGATAGTAGGCCGTGGCAGGGCTGCTATCCACACTTCTCCCTCAACATCTCTGGTAGTCATGTGTGACCCCTTTACTCCATATGTGAGTCTGGTCGGCAAGCTATCATCAGCCTGCATCATCAAGAAATCATGTCAGAACATATCCATATCGTACCATCCAGTTAGGTGGACTAATATCACAGTAAAATAATCAAACCCCAATGGTACACTCCCTGACTTGATCTAGATTCCAAGGGGTTCCATCGATGCCTAGACATCCTCTAGGTCTGTAATCCTGCACACTCAATAAAACAGAGTCAATAGCACCTGTCTACACTAGTACATATTGTAAAAATTTTGATGTTTTATTTGCGGCGTTATGGAACAAATTGTCCATATTGTTGCAAAATCAAGGAAATTAAAAAAAAAACAAATCATTTTACCCGATAATGTCGGTCTTGCCACACTGATGTCTCTCTTTCCATGTTAATGTCTCTCTTGCCACACTTTCCACCAGAACGTCTCTCTTTCCACGCTTGTGACATATACATCGTTCTTGCCACATTTGTGAAGATTTATTTGCCCGATAATGTCAGTCCTGCCACGTTGACGTCTCTATTTCCACGTTGATGTCTCTCTTGCCACATTAAAGTCTCTCTTTCCACATTTTCCACCAGAACATCTCTCTTGCCACGTTTGTGACATATACGTCGTTCTTGCCACATTGGTGAAGGTTGATGTCGTAATTGAGACGTTTTGGAAACTAGGTTTTCCCCTCCAATGGTCACCTGAGACCTCCATACAACCTAATCATGGATGCCATTGATTTGGAAATTTTGTTTCTTTCCACCATCATTATATTCACGATAGATTGTTTAGAGGATTGTTTAGTCAATTTAGTGTTCCTAAAGTGCGTCCATTAATTATCAACCAGGGCTCGTAACTTTGATGAAGTTTAGTGCACTATATGTGCCTAAGTGACCTTTTTCTTACTTCGTTGTTTTGATGTTTTTCTTATTGTTTTGGTGGTTTTTTCCTTTTAATCATTAATGTCTTATCTTAGGCTATAAAGTGAGAATAAGTCTAATTAAAATGAAGACAATGAAATGTTGTAAAACTAGTTAACTTCCTATAAAGAGATTAGATTTTTATGGACAAGTTCAAAGGTCTAGTTTTAATTAAAAAGATAAAACAAGTGTTTCAATTAGTGAATAAACCTAATCCATGGATTTATGAATCAATTGAGATTTAAAAATGAAAACAGGAAATGCAATTGATAACTCAAACATTGCATTAAATCTAGTCATTTAACCATTCTTGTAAATCATATTCAGATTCAGTTTCAATCAGAATGTCCTTTAAAGAGATTATTAGTTGTAATGGAATGAGGATATTCTAACTACAACTAATCAAGTGAATGACAGAAAGAATGAAACTGCTTAAACAATTACTATTTCTATAAGTCACTAACCATTTTAATATAAGATTTGGAAATAGGAAAAATGGCTTTTACTTGGTTGAACATAGCAATTGTTAATTATGAAAGCATTAAACTTGAGCATAAGTAGAAATAAATACTAAACAAAGAAACTGAAATAAACCTAGCTAGAAAGCATTAAAAACCTCCTTAGCAGTAGGGGCCCTTTGCTACAAATTCAGTGAATTCCTTATCTCCTTGAAGATGTGATCAAAACAACATCAAAGAACTGATCTTCTTTATTAAAACAGAGTCTGGAAAATAGAGTATTCACTGCAAATCTGAACTGTATTGTACTTTTTTTGAATTTCTTTTTGGTCTTGTACAACCAATATTTAAAGGGAAATTACATAACTGATTATGAGATATACTTGCTACAGGTCGCTAATTCAAATTAGACTTGCAATAGGACTGTTGGACTCTTGCTAATTCAAATTTAGGCTTGTAATAGGACTACTGGACTCAAATCAAGAGTCCTACTACATTTGGATAACATAGTTTGACTCCACCTTTGACCATGAGTTTAGGCATGTTTTTTTGTTGATCTGGACTGAGTGAGTAGGATAGAATCCATGTAGGAATCATTCTAGAAACACCCATGTGGGCTAGTCCTCCAAGTGACACCTGGAACATATTCAACCATAAAAATAGTTGTTGAATGCTTGATCGGCTACGGAACGTCTGTATTCTGTAGCTATACTGCACAAAATTATTAAAACAACAAAAACCATGAAAATACAATATGTTAATCAATTGCATGTATCCTTGGGACAATCGTAAACATTCTTCATTGATTGGGGCTTATGAACTTATGAAAGAGAGGTGAAATGAGATGAGAAATTTGTAAACAAAATGGAAATTCTAGGGTTCAACATACCCCCACTACAAAACTATTGCATGTCCTCATGCAATTTACCAAAATTTCAAGTTCTTCTTCCTTATTGCATGTGATCTAATACTTCAGCCAAAACATCCATCCTTATTCTTATGTTTCTTGAAAATGATTTCTTACAAGAAATCCTTCCCAACCATCCCCTGGATTTTTCAGTATCTCCTTCCAAGAC
>ML822787.1:21812-44032 GCA_009831015.1 Picea engelmannii
TCCATCCTCTATCAAAATATTTCAAAATATATTAGAAATATGTAGCATAGAGACAGAAGGAAAACTAGAACAAAAAATAGTCAATCACCTACATACAAGGAGAAGAACAAGAAGGGAGTTCAGGCTAAATGCCAACATCGAATATTTCAACATAGGAGACATCATACTAGATCTAGGATCCGAAGTCAATTTATTACCCAAAAATACATGGTAATGTATGGGAGAGCCCACACTAGGATATTCACCTGCTCAACTGAAACTATCAAACCAACACAAAGTTCTACCAATTGGGAGACTAAAAGGTGTGACAGTAGACCTGGATGCAGTGCACAATAAAGTTGACTTTGAAGTAATAGATATAGTGCATGGAACAACACCATATCCAACATTGCTCGGCTTGGATTGGGAGTTTGATAACCAGGCCACAATCAATTTAAAGACACGAAAAATGACAATTGAGTCGGGAGAATACATGGTCATTACGCCATTAGACCCATCAGAAGGGGAGAGGTTTGTAGAGCCTACTTTCTTAGACTTGGAGGAAATCATCCAGTTGTATAGTACAACTGCACGAGATGAGGATTACGTGAACCCAAGTGCAGATGGGATACTCAATTGGCAGATCATTACTTCATGTGAGTTAGACTTAGATACAGGTTTAGAGAACTGGAAACATAGACTACATGAAGTTTCCACAAGAAGATGCACAAGAATGGACAGCGCAGTAAGCTGGGTAGGTACAGAGATAAGGGAACCACCTAGTTTCCATGGGGTAAACGATATAGAATCATTCTTGACACATTAAGAAGCTGAAGTGTTAGAAAATTAGAGACTTTTAGCACTAGATATATCACTCAAGGACACATCTGCAAGATGGTGGGGTGCACACAAGGAAACAATCAAGGATTGGTATCAATGTAAGAGGTTACTGCGCATAAGGTTTTGTGAAGAATAGATAAGCAACCAATAACAGAAGTACGATGGACAGGGGGCACCAGCGGAACACTTGGAGAAGTGTAGAGCACTATGGGAAATGACACCCCCAGAGGAATGGCCTCATCATTTCATACATACCTTAGAGGGCATCCCAACAAACTAGTATACAGACCAGAAACTATGCAAAGGAACTGCGAGCTGGCCAGTACTACAACATAATTTTACAATCACTTTCTCATTCGAGCATGAGAAACCCAACATAGATGAAACACTTAAACAAATAAGAGGGGTCATATTCATTCAAGAACCAGAAGTCGAACTCAGAACATAGGAACAACAGTGGAACAGATAGTCAGTGAAAGAAACGTTTTTATGCTACCATGTGCAAGAATAAGTACCAAAGGAAGACAACCCACATGATATTCAGATCGAGGAAGTGGAAGGAAAAAGAGAAGTGGAATTTCCACCTCTAGAATCAGAAGTAATTGTTACGTCGATCAAGGTGAAGAAAGTCAACATTGGGACAGTTGAGAATCCCAAAATGGCTAGCATTGGAGACTACTGGGATGAGAAGACAGTGGAAATCATAACATATTTATTGCGCGAGTACAACGACCTGTTCCCCACAATGTTTACATAAAATGAAGGGCATAGAAGGAGAGTTAGGTGAAATGAAGATACCACTCAAAGTTGAGGCAATACCAATCAGACAATGACCATATAGACTAAATCCGATATATAAGCAAAAATTCAAAGCTGAGATCGATAGGATGCTCGAAGACGGCATCATAGAATCTGTGGAAGAATCAGAATGGATAAGCCCGATGGTAGTTCAGGAGAAAAAACAAGTCAGGATAAGAATATGCGTCGACTTGAGGAGGTTGAACGATGCATGCCTACATGACCCGTTACCTACACCCTTAACGGATGAAGTGTTGGAGAAAATACGAGTACAGGATGTTTATTCATTCACCAATGGATTTTCAGGATACCATCAGATCAAGATAGCACCAGAAGACAGATACAAGACCACGTTTTCTATGAAATCGGGATACTACCAGTACACAGTCATGTTGTTCGGACTAAAGAATGAACCAACAATATTTTTTAGAGTAGTCATAGTTGCATTTAAAGAATTTATCCACCAGTTCCTAGAGGTATACTTGGACGATTGGACAATCTATATCTTTTTTAAAGACCATGTAGAGATCTTGCGGCTGATGTTAAAAATATGCAGACAGTGCCATATATCGTTAAACATCAATAAGTGCATATTCATAACACCGTTTATGATACTGTTGGGCCATATAGTATGCAATAAAGGTTTACTAGTAGATCCTGCAAAAATTTCAATAATTGTTAACCTACCACAACCAAAAACAATTCGTCAACTAAGAGAAACATTGGGACACACAAGATACTACAGAAATAAAAGGGTATGCGCAGATCACCGCACCAATGGAGAAACTGTTAAGGAAAGATACAAAGTTTCATTGGAATGATGATTGTCAACACGGTCTGGATATGATGAAAGAAAATATGGTAGCAATGCCAATACTAGTATTCCCCGACTGGGAGAAGACATTCCACGTACATGTAGATGCATTGGCCATAGCACTTGGAGCTATTCTGGAGCAGCTAGGAGAAGGACAATTAGATCATCCTATAGCATTTGCTAGCAAAAAATTGTCAGAATCATATCAGAACTATAACACTACATAGAGGGAAGGCCTAGTTATGGTCTACGCGATTCAGAAGTTCAGACACTAGTTATTAGGGAAACATTTCAATATGTTCACATACCATTAATCACTTAAGTACCTAGTCAACAAGCCAGTGTTGGGGGGGAGAATCTGTAGATGGTTACTAATGTTTCAAGAATTTGATTTTGAAGTAATAGTCAAGCCAGGGAAGTTGAACGCAGGACCTGACCACCTATCAAGGGTCATGAACGGAGAGGAACCTACAAATTTAGAGGATAACTTTCCGGATGCACAGTTATTTTTAGTTCATATTGCTGATGAATACTTCGCAAACATCACCCAGTACTTGAGTACATGGACTGCACCACAGGAATATAACATTGTGTAGAAGAAAAAGCTAGTAGTCTGGGCTGCAGATTATTAGTTCATTGCAGGACACTTATACAAAATGGGCGTAGATAGCATCTTGTGAAGATATGTGCTAGAACATGAAAGACCAAGGATTTTAGTAGAATCCCGTGAAGGAATAGAAGGAGGACACTACCCAAGGAAAAACTATCGCGTAGAAGGTATTGCGCGCATGACTATGGTGGCCGACCATTCATAGAGACTCGAAAGATTACTGCCAGAGATGCGATATATGTCAGAGTGTTGGTAAACCTAATAGAAGGGACGAGATGCCATTGCGACCACGGGTAACTTTGTAGGTATTCAACAAATGGGAAATAAATTTTGTGGGACCAATTAACCCACCAGCAAATAGGATAGGAGCAAGGTACATTATCACTGTGATAGAATACATGAAAAGATGGGTGGAAGTAGCACCAGTCAAAGTTTGTAGCACAGAAACAACAACACACTTTCTATTCGAGCAAGTGGTCAGTAGATTTAGTTGCCCAAGAATTTTGATGAGCGACCAAGGCACTCATTTCATTAACAACACTATTAAGGCTATGACTGAGGAATTTGAAGTCCATCACCAAAAGAGTACACCATATCATCCACAAACGAATGGAACCATAGAAACCTTTAACAAAATCCTTGAAAATGAACTAACAAAGATCTGTAATGTTAATAGGGATGATTAGGACCTCAAAATACCAAAATTATTGTGGGAATATAGGACCTCATGCAAGAATTTGATAGGACACATGCCATTCAAACTGGTATATGGACAAGAAGCAGTGGTGCCATTAGAATTTATGGTACCTAATCTGTGCATAGCAACGATTATGAACATGAAATAATGAGGCAGAGTAAAGGATAGGCTAAGTCAAATGATGATCATGGAGGAAGATAGGATCCTAGCAGGTTTCCACCAAGAAGTTTAGAAATCAAGAGACAAAGCTTGGAATGACAGACATATCAGAAGGAAAACTTTCAAGGAAGGAGACTTAGTGTTGATGTATGATAGTAAATCCCTTCAACACTCGGGCAAACTTAGAATTTACTGGTTAGGACCATATGAAGTAAAAATTGTCACAGATGGAGGAGTTGTATAGTTGAAGGACTTAGGAGGTGCAGAACTCAGAGGGATGATCAATGGGAGTCGAATGAAGTTGTACAAGGATAGTCGACCACCTGCAACTTGAAAGACACCGCGCAGTCAAAAAAAAAAAATATATATATATATATATATATAGTACATGATATCAAAGGGGAACAACAAAGGCATAGCGCATGTTCACGGGGTATTACAACAGCCTCCAAGAAATAATTTCCAACACTTGGCAAATTACTCCAAAAGTGGTCGCGCAATATTGGGACATCGCTAACTTCAAAGAAACCAGGCATACCATATGGATCCAAGCATGAACGCATCCCTAGAAGCAATGGATACAACTGTGATATTGCGTCAGGGAAGAGGATGTAGAGATGGCCATCAAGGACTGGAAAGATGACTCGAGAGTTCCAAATTTGACTCAAGAGATGCCCACGGATAAGGAGGTTGATGCAGGGCAAGAATAGACACCTTTCGGAGATAAATATGCACCCAAGAATCCAAATCCAAGTCAGAAGCCAGAAGAAAAAAATAAAGGGGGTGCAGAAAATAAAGGTACGCAAGACAGGAAAAAGAAAACCACCCAGGCATCGAAAGAACAAGAAAAAGGGGATGAGAGAGCACAAGGAACCACATCAAGTGCTACCCAACAGGAACAAGGTCATACCAAGAGGCTGATCATACACAATGGGGGTGTGTACAAGAAGGCCAAGGCACACAAGACATCTCTAGAATATATAATCACCGAGGATGACGTGGACCTTGTGGTCGAAAGAGTCCACGACCAAGAAGTTGAGGAGTTTGAAGACACCCAACATGAAAGGGACCGAATTCAGGATGAGATCTCTGACATGAGGCAAGTCCTAGATTAAATCAAAGAATCATAGAGGATGGGGAGAGGAACAAATCTATTTTTTGCAGCATTAGCAGCAGGAGACAAGGCTGTGCCAAGCAAACGAGATATGATCCAAACAATAGCACAGGCGAGACCATGCTTCCACTTTACACCCAACATGTTGCACATAGATGAGATTGTGGGCCAGACACCCTTGAAATATCTGGCACAAATACAGTTGGTGATGGGGCGGATACCAACCAAGGCACTATACAAACTGAAATTCAGTGTTGCGTAGTGTTCGTTGTGGAGCCTGATTATCTTCCTGATTCAGAGGTCCTTGCTTTCAGCAGTGTTTATACCCCATGAAGACTTTACACCCCAGAAGTATGTACACTCTTCCACATGAGAAAGTGCAGAGGGGGGGTACCCCCTCTGCGGGGTCCGGGGGGGCTATCCCCCCGGCTAGGGGATTCGAGGGCGAAGCACTCAAAGGAAAAATTGCCTTGTAAAAGTATATTGTAATTTCATAGTAAATATGGATTGTTAATTATAAGGTCACCGATCTAATGGTAGAAATTATGTTAGGGTTCTTTTCCCTAGAAGGAAACCCTCTGTTATGAGGGAAATGTATTGTGGTTATGCATTATGGTGAGTATTGTATTCTGAGAGAGGAGACTGTGAGAGAAATAAGAGTAAGTTACAGCGGGTTTTGTTGTAAGTTGTATCCCTTCATTTTGTTGGATAATAATAAAGGAAGGACCTGGCGATTTCTCTGGTGGACGTAGCCCACACTTGGTGAACCACGTAAATCTGTGTCTCTATTGTATTGTGTATCTTCTGTGTTTTGTTTCCGCATTTTATTTTATTTTATTGCTGCATAGTCCTATTTTTCTAATAATTGGTATCAGAGGGAAATGTAACTCGCAGGAACAGAGGGTTCCTAGTTCGAGTGGGAGCAATGTCGGAAGATGGAAAGTTTAGGGTCAAGAAATTTAACGGCCAAAACTACCAGTTATGGAAGATGCAGATGGAAGATTATTTATATCAAAAGGAACTATTCCTACCATTGGGAGGAGTAGCAAAGAAGATGACGACCATGAAGGACGAAAAATGGGAGATTCTTGACAGAAAGGCTCTAGGAATGATACAGTTGATCTTGGTAGCGTCGGTGGCTTTCAATATTTCGAAAGAAAAGACAACGAAGGATCTAATGGACGCATTGGCTAAACTGTATGGAAAACCATCAATGTCTAATAAGGTATTTCTAATGAAGAGATTATTTAATATGAAGATGTCAGAAGGTGGGTCTGTTGCAGATCATTTAAATGAATTTAATAAGGTTACTAATCAACTAAGTTTTGTAAAAGTGGACATTGATGATGAGGTTAGGGCTCTTCTAATCTTGTGCTCATTGCCAGAAAGTTGGAACGGCTTGGTCATGTTGTAAGTAAATTTGTCTCTGGTTCAAATACTTTAAAATTTGATGATGTTGTTGGTGTTATCCTTAGTGAGGAAATGCGACGGAAAAGCACAGGTGAGACATCAGGTAATGCGTTGAACATGGAGAACAAGGGAAGACAAAAGGATAGAGGAAAGGGCCCAGGGAACTGCGAGAATTCTAGGAAGGGCAGATCCAAATATAGACTTGGAAATATAGAGTGCTAGAATTGTGGGAAGAAAGGACATTTGAAGAAAGACTGCAGAGCTCCAAAGAAACAAAGAGATGGACAACAGAAGAGAAATCAGGAAGCAAATGTAACAGGTGATTTGTTACAAGATGCTTTGATTCTTTTTGTAGATAATATTTCTGAGTCTTGGGTAGTATATTCAGGGGCTTCATTTCATGCGACACCCCATAGGAAACATTTTCTAGATTATGTTCAAGGTGATTTTGGACAGGCTCATTTGGGTGATGATGCACCATGAAAAATTGTTGGAATGGGAAAGGTAAAAATAAAGAAACGCAATGGAAACAAATGGTTGTTGAAAGAGGTAAGACATGTTCCATATTTAAGAAAAAATATAATTTCAACAGGGCAGTTGGCAAGTGAAGGTTGGTATCCATATTTACAGATAAGACGTGAAAGGTCATCAAAGGATCATTGGTGATAGAAAAAGGAGAGAAGGTAGGTACATTGTATTTATGTACTGGTAATACTGACTCTTCTATCTCTTTAGATTCTATAGGAGTGGATACAGCACTGTGGCATCATAGGCTGGGACACATGAGTGATAAGGGTATGCAGATACTTCACAAAATAAATTTGTTTCCAGATCTTAAACAAATTGATTTGGACTTCTGTGAGCATCGTGTTTATGGAAAACAAAAGAGAGTCATATTTCTCAGAGTTGGAAAAGAAAAGAAGAATAAAAGGTTAGAGATTGTGCATATAGATGTATGGGGACCAACTCAGGTATCATCTCTTGGTATATCTCGTTATTATGTTACTTTTATTGATGATGCAACTAGAAAAACTTGGGTTTATTGCATTTGACAAAAATCTGATGTTTCATACTTTTAAGAAATGGAAAGCTTTAGTTGAGAATGAGACAGGAAAAAGTTTGAAGTGTCTCAGATTAGATAATGGAGGTGAATATTGCAACAAGGAGTTTGATGATTACTATTCATACCATGGGATTCGTAGAGAGAAGACAGTTCCAAGAACACCACAAGAAAATGGTGTGTCAGAAAGGATGAACAAGACAATCATGGAGCGTGCAAGGAGTATGAGATTGCATGTCGGTTTGCCCTTACAGTTCTGGGTAGATTCGGTAGATATTGTTGTTTACTTAATAAACAAAGGACCTTCAATCTCTTTGGATGGTATAATTCCATAGGAGGAATGGACAGGAAAAAAGGTAAATTATTCTTTTTTGAAAAATTTTGGTTGTGAAGCATTTGTCCATATTGATAAAGAAAATAGAACAAAGCTTGAGTCTAAATACAAGAAGTGTACTTTTATTAGATACGGTGTTAATGATTTTGGTTATCGATCATGGGATTATGAAAATAAAAAAATCATTAGGAGTAGAGATGTCATATCCAATGACAAGGTCATGTACAAAGATCAGTTGCAGGGAAAGAAACAGGAAGAAGAAAAACAAGAATACACAGTGCTTGATGAGATCACTGAAAAAGAAATTCCAAAGGAACCTGAAAGTCAAAATGTACAACAATAGGAGAAGAAGGTACCCCAAACACCTGCAAGTGTTGTTAGAAGATCTACCAGGTTAAGTATACCCCCTGAACAATACTCTCCTTCGTTGTATTATTTATTGTGGATTGATTTTGGTGAACCAGAATGTTATGAAGAGGCAATGCAAGTAGACACCAAAAATAAGTGGGAGCAAGGCATGAAAGAGGAAATGGATTCCTTGGCACATAACCAGACTTGGGACTTGGTTCAGTTGCCTATGGGAAAAAGAGCATTGCAAAATAAATGGGTTTACAAGTTGAAGGAAGAAGATGGAGGAGAAAAGCGGTACAAGGCTAGACTTGTTGTAAAGGGGTTTGCACAAAAGAAAGGTATAGATTTTGATGAAATTTTTTCTCATGTTGTTAAAATGAATTCAATTAGGACTATTTTAAGTCTTGTGGCAGTATAAGATTTGCATCTTGAACAGTTAGATGTAAAAACAACTTTTCTCCATGGGGATTTGGAGGAAGATATTTATATGCAGCAGCCATAGGGGTATGAGGTCAAAGGGAAGGAGAATTTGATATGAAGGTTGAAGAAGATATTGTATGGACTAAAGAAAGCTCCAAGGCAGTGGTATTTGAAGTTTGACAGGTTTATGACAGAACAAGGTTATAGTAGATGTCATTCTGATCACTGTGTCTATTTTAAAAGGCTAGAAAATGGAAGCTATATTATATTGCTATTGTATGTAGATGGCATGCTTGTTGCAGGGTCTAATATGTAGGATATAAATATGCTCAAGAAGAAATTAACCAATTCATTTGCGATGAAGGATTTGGGTGTTGTAAAGAAAATCCTTAGCATTAGAATAACAAGAGACGAAAAAAATCACAAATTGACATTGTCTCAGAGTGAGTACAGAGAGAAGGTGTTGGAGAGGTTTAGAATGCAGAATGCAAAACCAGTTAGTACATCTTTGGCCATCCATTTCAAATTAACTAAGGAAATGTGTCCCAATACACAGAAGGAGATAGAATACATGTCCAAGGTCCCTTATTCATCAACAGTTGGCAGCTTGATGTATGCAATGTGTTAGCAACATTACTTGTCTTCGGCATCAGGACATCCAGGTCTACAGGTTGCATGAGGAGCGCCCAAGTGCAACGCACAGAAAAAGTCCTTTTCAGACTTAAAATCAAGCGAGTGGGCAGGAATATAGTGTCAATGGTCCGGATCCATCCATATAAGCAGATCAGTGGTTGGCAGGAAATCGCAAATCAGAAGTTGTGCCGAAGTTAATACCATAGATTGCGCCCATATTGTGCACAGGGGAGAATAGCGGTCATCCATCTAGAGGACGCATGGCGCGAGATCTAGTCATGTCGATGTTTTGGCATTCGAGAGTTCGAGGGGTGAGAGTTTCATGTTGTTCTACATCTCGAAACCCTGAACCCCGATAGCGTCGAAAGCATGGTCCACGGTATCACGAAACCTTTTCAACCATCCATCCAAAGGGGACACATGGCGGAAAACTGAGCCATCTCGGTGTTTCGCCCATCGCGACTCCAAGGCACAAAGAGCAGCTCCGTTATATTCCGACGCACGAGATGCTAGGAGAGTCTCGGACCCGAGCCCACAGCAGTGGAAGATGAGTTCAGGACCGTCAGATCTCAGAGGGACGTGTGGCACCAGACTAAGCCATCTCGACATTTCTCCCATCGCAATTTCAAATTGCAGGAATAGCTCCTTCCCATTCACGAATGTCGAAAGCACCTTGGGAATAAGAACGTGGTCACAGCCCGTGGTTACTTGGGGAAAGAAAGGAGCTGTGTAAAGAAGGCCAAAGGCGTCGAGTTCAGTTACAGAGGGGATTATCGGGATGTCCAAGCGCCATCGGGTCCGATCTCAAAATTGTTTCTCGCTTGGAGTAAATGATGTCAGGAGCAGGTGGTTGAAACCTCCTTTCATTCATTAAGTATAGGGAATGGAGAGTCTGGTAAGCGGTCTGCTCGAAGAGGCCCTATGTATCGAATTTTTCAAAGAAGCCATGCTGAAGTCCTCGACTCGACAAAGAAGTCTGTGCACACTAGCCCAACACTTAATGGCTCAGCTACCCTCCTTACAGGATCCATGCGTAGTTAGGGTGGCGCTTAAAGAAAGATATCAGTACGAGTTTGACTGAAGGGACACTAAGATTTGGGTAACTGGACATGCCTCTGTGAGGTGAATTTTCCTGAGTATATAGACTCAGTTTTAGTTTTTATAAAGCATCGATGGTTGAGAAAAGCTCCCGATTGTAAGGTTTTGATGAAGCGTTGGTCACTCTGGTTAATGTATAAGGCATTTGAGATTTCTTACTTTATGGATGTCAGCTTCCCTTCCATCTCTTTGTTTATTGTGTTAGAACAACTCAGAATTGGAGGATCTAGTCGAGTTGTGACTGTTATAGGATGATGTAGGTTGGATAACTATAATAGTCACATCATTTCTAATCGATTCTTGTGATGTTATCAGCGTTGAAATGACTTGGAATTGAAGGATTCAGTTGAGTCACCCCTCAGCTCCTTGAAGCTCTGGACCAAGAGGATCTTGGCTTCCGAGTTTTTCATCCTCAAGCTTCCGAAGGCCTGTTGCACAAGGCAGTCTTGCTCACCCTTTTCACAAGTATTCCTTCTTCCACTCTTTAAGCATTTACTGACAGAAGTTGGATCAAGACCTCCCTTGCTTTCTACATACCAGGCCCAGTTTACCGAGTTAAAGCTATATTTTTTTGAGTCTTTACCTATCTGATCACCCCATTAAACAAATTGTGACATAAAACTGATGGGTGTTGGGCTCTTCTCCTACAAGCAATCCAGGAGTGACTTCTAACGCTAACATTTCTGGCGTTGTTGCCAGGGACGAAGTTGAAAATTTTCCCCGAGATTGAACGACATTGAGCCTCTGATTCTGAAGGTGCATCAGGTATCAGAGCCCTTGAAGATTGCTACTGTGCACCTGGTGACTCCATTGTGATGACTCCGCTGTGGCGAACCTACTGAGTTAATTGTGGCTTTCAGAGGTAGACACACGCGGTCTCATCCACAACTGCCTCTAGCTACACCCGAATCTAATGCAGAGGTGGTTCTCAGAAAAGGAAAGGCCTCTGAAGAAGAATCTTCCATCGTCAAACCAGGTAATTCACCATCTCCTTTCGTAAGAACTCCATTTTCTCCTCCTCAGATTCTTGACCGTCCTCCTTCTGAGGTGTCCCGTTTCCTGAATTTTGGGAGTGTTCCTACTGAGCTTTCACCTCCTGATATGAGATTGGAGGGAGAAATCCTTGTCACTCCCCTCTCCTATGAATTTGTACCCTGGCGTAGACCAAGGACCACAAAAGATTTCACCACTCCTGCATAAAGAAAAACACCTGCTGACTTGACCTCGTTAGCTTTCTCCTTAAATCCTCTCTTGTTTCCCACTCCACTTCGAGACTCATTCCCAGTAGCCCCTTTGTGAAATCCTTCTCCTCCAATCTCTCATCCACCTAATATTCCTATGGTTGGTTCTAATCCCCCTCTGAATAGAATGGACCCCATAGTTGCTACCAGATATGCTCCCTTAATCCTACCCCATCATATGAATCCTCTCCCTACTGGATACTACTTGAAGTATATGCCCAAGTTCACTGGGGAAGGAGACATAACTGTCGAAGAGAACCTGGCTACTTCCTAGAGTTATGCAGACAACCTCAACATTGAAAATGAAGATGTCTGGATGAGAGTCTTCATCCAGAGCCTGGATGGTGAGGTGAGAAAATGGTTTAGAGGAATGGCCCCTGGATCTATTGTTGGGATCAAATCTCTGGATAGTGCTTTCCTGAGGCAGTGGGGAGATAGGAAGGATTTCATGTATTACATGACATAGTTCAAGTCTTTGAAGAATATGGATGGAGAGTCTGTCTCTGACTTCTCCAAAAGATTCAATAAGATGTATAATAAAATCCCTGCCAAAATAAATCCTTCAGAAGCCTCGGCCAAGATCTCTTATGCTAGTGCGTTTGGCCCCGATTTTTGTCTGTTACTGAGAGAAAGGAGAGCCACCTCCTTAGCTCAAATGCAAGATGCGGCCATAGAAGTAGAATCCAATGTATTATCAGCCGATAGACTGAGAAACAAGGCCGACACAGACAGAATAAAGGGAAGGTTGGAAGCCTCGACTTCTGGCCCGTCGGTCCCCCACCCTCAAGTGGATGAACTGACCAGGATGGTGAAGTCTCTATCTACAGAGATGGAGAGAATGAAAGTGGAATGGAGGCAAGCATACAAGGGCCCCCCAAAGGCTGAAAAGGGAGGAGGTTTCAGGAGTCCAAACAATATTAATTCCCCGACTGTGCAAAGGGAGAAGGGAAGAGACAGAGAAGACCAGAAGATTCAGGCCCCTTTTCAAAATAATTTTGTGGCCAAGGGAGAAGAAGGGGAAACAGATGAGCTTGATCCTGAAATCCATTGCTTTGGGGACACTCCTCTTTTTCCTCATCTCACCCAATTAGCATATGAGGAGTCTCTCATGGACAGTCAGCTAAATGAACTGAGTAAGGGAAACAAGACTAGTGGCGGCCAAGGCAGGTATGACCTGAGGTCCAAGAAAAAGGCTATAGCGCCTGACATTTCTGAGTAGTCCACTAGAACAGAGAAGCCTACTAATGAATTAGAAGACAGTCACAGAGGTAAGAAGACCCAACCCCTCTCTCCCATTATCCAGAGTCATGCTCCCGAAATAAAAGAAATCCTAAAGCTCTCATCTTCTTTTAATTTCGAGCATGAAATTCAAAAAATCAGAATCCCTGTGCCCCTGACAGAATTGATTAAACATGAGGGGTTCAAGAAACGCTTCTCTGATATTTTACAGTCTGAGGTCTCAAGCCTTCCCATAGACTCCATCAATTTGCAAGATGAAAAGCCTACAGTTATTCTAGGTCCTATGGTAGAAGACAGGAATGACTCGTCCCCCCCCTTCTACACTTCCTTGAACATACATGACAAGGTACTGCACAACTGCTTGATGGATTCAGGGGCTTCTCACAACCTTATGCCCAAAAATGTCATGAAAGAGTTAGGACTAGAAGTCACCCGAGCTTATCATGAACTTTATTCCTTTGACTCCAGAAAATCTCAGTGTCTAGGAGTTATCAAAGACCTGGTCGTGACCTTGTTTCAGCTGCCCATGAAAAGTGTGGTCATGGATATTGTAGTGGTTGATGTCCCCCCCAAGTTTGGTATGTTGTTATCAAGATCTTGGATAAAACTATTGGGGGGAACCTTGCAAATGGACCTCACATACGCTACTATCCCAGTGTTTGGAGGAGAGCATAGAAGACTATACAGGGAAGCCCAATTGGCCTATATAATCAGTGATGAGGCCAACCCTACCAACCATCCCATTTTTGCCTTAGATACTGATTTAGGTTCCATTGTGCTTCAACTCACTCATTCTCTTGAACCTCCTCTTGAACTCAGAAAGAAGCCCACCATTTCCCCTAAATTTCCTCCCTCCATCACCCCCGTCTGGAAAATGTTCTTTGATGGAGCCTCTTCCAGGGAAGGCACTGGAGCTGGGGTGGTTTTTGTGTCACCTGCTCAGGAAACCATATCTCTGTCATACAAATTAGAATTAGAAGCTACCAACAATGTGGCAGAGTATGAAGCTCTTATCCTAGGGTTAAGAGTCGCAAGGGAAATGGGAATTCAGGAGGTAGCAGTGTTCGAAGATGCAAAGTTGGTGGTCCAACAGATCAGAAACACCTATCAGGATAAGCATCCTCGACTCAGGAGTTACAAAAATGAGGTATGGGACCTAGTTGACAATTTCTTCTCAACATTTAACATTTCTTTCATCCTAAGAGAAGAGAACGCAATGGCATATTTCTTGGCTACATCATCAAGTAATTTCAAAGTACCCTTTCCGCCTAAATTCAGATATGATGTGGAAGTGAAATACAGGCCCTCCATACCTGACAACGTCAAACATTGGAAGGTATTCGAGGATGATCTCGAGATCAAGAAGTTCTTGGAGACTGTCGTAGAATTTTCAGAAATGCATATCGACCGAGACTCTGTCTATGAAGAAAATCTTGCTGGGGGTAATTTTCTGAATAAGATTGCAGAACGTAACATTGTGCAGCTACCCAACAATCATATTCCAAGGGGACTGGTTCCTTTGGAAAGGCCTTTTGATAGAAATGATGTGTCATTAAAAGGAGATACCTTGAAGGATGAAACTGGTACTATTCAGTGCAACATTGGGACCGAGAGTGAGCCCAAGTTTGTCAAATTGTCAAGAAGTCTAACAAAGGAGCAGAGGTCTGAATACATTGGACTTTTGAGGGAATTTGTTGATGTGTTTGCCTGGACCTACGAAGACCTAAAAACCTATAACACCTCTATCATCGAGCATAAAATCCCATTAAAAGAGGAGGCAAAGCCATTTAGGCAGAAGCTGAGATAGATCAATCTTATGTTGCTGCCTATCATGGAGAGGGAAGTGAAGAAACTGCTTCAAGTTCAGATCATTGTACCACTGAGATATTCATAGTGGGTGGCCAACTTGGTGCCAGTAAGGAAAAATCATGGAGAGATCTGAATCTATGTAGACTTCAAAAACCTGAACAGGAGCTCACAAAAGGATAACTACCCCTTACCAAAGATGGAACATATACTGTAGAGGGTAACAGGAGCTTCCAGGATGTCCATGATTGATGGTTTCTCTGGCTACAATCAGGTCTCTGTCCTGCCTGAGGACAGGGAAAAGATGACATTTACCACTCCATGGGGCACATTCATGTACGCAAAGATGTCGTTTGGATTAATGAATGCAGGGGCAACATTCCAGCGTGCCATGGAAATAGCTTTCGTCGGGGAAAAGGATAAATTTGTGGTCATCTATCTGGATGACATCACAGTGTTTTCAAAGTCGGATAAAGAACACTGTCGTCATCTCGGGAAGGTCTTCCTGAAATGCAGGGGTTTTGGCATTTCATTAAACCCAAAGAAATCTTTGTTCACCATGAAGGAGGGAAAATTACTGGGCCACATAGTATTAGCGGAAGGAGTCAGGATTGACCCTAGCAGAGTTGAAGCAATACAGGCCTTATCAATCCCGAGGTCCAAGAAGGAGGTCCAATCCTTCCTTGGTAAGATCAATTTCCTGAGGAGGTTTGTGCCTAACTTTGCTGAGGAAGTAAAACTTATAACAGCCATGCTAAGGAAAGGAAACGAAGTGAGGTGGACTTCTGAATCACGACATTCCTTCGAGAAAATAAAGAAGACCCTGACTGAAGCCCCCGTGCTTATTAGTCCCGACTACTCAAAGGATTTCCTTATTTTATCCTTTGCCTCTCCTGACATAGTGGCTGCTATTTTATTACAGACAAACAAGGCCGGACTTGAGCAGCCTATTGCCTATTTCAGCCGAGCATTGAGGGATGCCGAAGTCGGGTATAACACTATGGAGAAGGAGGCCTATGCCCTGGTAAAGGCTCTCAAGGCATTCAGAATATACATCCTGCAGTAAAAAATCATCGCTTACATCCCCTCAGTTGTTGTTAAAGACATTCTCATCCAGCCTGACATAGATGGGAGAAGGAGTAAGTGGATCGACATGATTCTGGAATTTGACCTGGAAATAAAGCCTACCAAGTTGATCAAAGGTCAGGGATTAGCCAAGCTGTTGGCTGAAGCCAATTTCCAAGCTTTGGGAATAAGTTTTATCAATGAATTCTCAGGAATCCAGCAGGGTCGGCTGTCTAAAAGAGACCCTCAAAGGGAGCCCCATTTGGCCCGATGTCCTTGGTATAAGGATGTCATATACTTCCTGTAGGAGTTGTGGCCTCTAGATGGCCTGCCAAGAAACAAAGCAAGAGATCTGAAGCTCAAGGCAGTCAGATATTGCCTTATTAATCAAATTTTATACTGGAAAGACCCCCTGGGGGTATTGTTAAGATGCATGGATCCACAAGAGGTTGACAGGATCATGGTTGAATTTCATAGTGGCTTATGTGGAGGGAACCATTTCTGCAAGGCCACAACCGACAAAATTCTCAGAGCCAGGTACTACTGGCCTACCTTGTTTGTTGATGTCCATAGAGGAGTTAGAGCCTGTATCTAATGTCAAATATTTGCAGGAAAACAACAGCTCAAGTCTCTACCATTACAGCCAATAGTTGTTTCGGGACCGTTCCAGCAATGGGGCCTAGATTTCATTGGAGAAATTCACCCCGCTTCTAGTGGGCAGCATAGATGGATCCTGACTGCTACAGATTTCTTTACCAAGTGGATTGAAGCTATCCCTACCAGGAGTTCTTCGCACAAAGTAATCATTGGGTTCATGGAGGACCTCATCACAAGGTTCGACTGCCCAAATAAGATTGTCACTGATAATGCAGCCGCTTTCGGGTCTGATCCATTAGCCAAGTTCTGTGAACAGTTTGGAATCAAACTAATTCACTCCACCCCGTATTATCCACAGGGAAATGGTTTAGCAGAATCCTCCAACAAAAGCCTAATAAGAATCATCAAAAGATTGTTGGAAGATGACAAGAAGGCCTGGCATTCCATATTGAAATTTTCTCTACGGGCCGATCGAGTGACCACAAAGAGATCTATAGGCATCTCTCCTTTCCAATTAGTTTATGGAGTAGAGGTTGTTTTTCCTTCTCATATAGCCATTCTTGTGGAAAAATTCCTCCAGGATCATCAGGAAGAGCCTGATGACATGATCAGAAGGATTCATCAGCTAGTGGAGGTCCAGCAGGCCAGGGAGAAAGCAATGGACAAAATTCAAGGCCATTAGAAAAGGATCAAGCAGGTTTTCGATAAGAAGGCCAAGAAGGAGCAGTTCAAGATAGGAGACCTAGTGCTGAAATGGGATGCTCCTAAGAAAGATAAGGGAAAACACAGAAAATTTGAAGCCCTATGGATCGGCCCCTTCAAAATCTCTGAAGTTTTCTCAAATAACACTTACAGGTTACAGGATTTGGAGGCTGAAGAAGTTTTCAGCAGCCCAGTAAATGGGCATCTTCTTAAAAAATGTTGTTCTGAGCCTTCAGTGGCTCCTATGTTTTGTAAATATTGTCCTTTCTATTCTTTGTTTTTACTTTTATTGTTTCGGCTTAGTAAGTGACTCCATAGCCCAACAGTAAGGCACTGGAACTACAAAATGAGTCCTTAGAGCATCACAGGGACGACTCTACCCCCATGGAGCCTAATGTTAGCAACATTACTTGTCTTCGGCATCAGGACATCCAGGTCTACAGGTTGCACAAGGAGCACCCAAGTGCAGTGCACAGAAAAAGTCCTTTTCAGACTTAAAATCAAGCGAGCGGGAAGGACTATAGTGTCAACGGTCTGGATCCATCCATATAAGCAGATCAGTGGTTGGCGGGAAATCGCGAATCAGAATTTTCGCCGAAGTTAATACCATAGATTGCGCCCATATTGTGCGTAGGGGAGAATAGTGGTCGTCCATCCAGAGGATGTGTGGTGCGAGATCTAGTCGTGTCAGTGTTTCAGCACTCGGGAGTTCGAGGGGTGAGAGTTTCATGTTGTTCTACATCTCGAAACCCTGAACCCTGATAGCGCTGAAAGCGCCGAAAGAAGGGTCCATGGTATCACGAAACCTTTTATACCATCCATCCAAAGAGAACACATGGCGGCAAACTGATCCATCTCGGTGTTTCTCCCATCGCGACTCCAAGGTGCAAAGAGCAGCTCCATTATATTCCGACGCACGAGATGCCGGGAGAGTCTCAGACATAGCAGCGGTGGGTGAGTTCAGGACCGTCAGATCTCAGAGGGACGTGTGGCACCAGACTAAGCCATCTCGGTGTTTCACCCATCGCGATTTCAAATTGTAGGAATATCTCCTTCCCATTCATGAACGCCAAAAGTTCCTTGGGAATAAGCACATGGTCACAGTCCGTGGTTACTTGGGGAAAGAAAGGAGTTGTGTAAAGAAGGCCAAAGGCATCGAGTTCAGTTACAGAGGGGATTATCGTGATGTCCAAGTGCCATCGGGTCCGATCTCAAAATTGTTTCTTTCTTGGAGTAAATGATGTCAGGAGCGGGTGGTTGAAACCTCCTTTCATTCATTAAGTATAGGGAATGGAGAGTCTGGCAAGCAGTCTGCTCGAAGAGGCCCTGTGTATAGAATTTTTCAAAGAAGCCATGTCGAAGTCCTCGACTCGACAGAGAAGCCTTCACACACTAGCCCAACACTTAATGGCTCAGCTACCCTCCTTACAGGAGCTATGCATTGTTAGGGTGGTGCTTAAAGAAAGATATCAGTACGAGTTTGACTGAATGGACAGCAAGCTTTGGGTGACTAGACACGCCTCTGTGAGGTGAATTTTCCTAAGTATATAGACTCAGTTTTAGTTTTTGTAAAGCATCGATGGTTCATAAAAGCTCTCGATTGTAAGGTTTTGATGAAGCATTGGTCACTCTAGTTAATGTATAAGGCATTTGAGATTTCTTACTTTATGGATGTCAGCTTCCCTTCCATCTCTTTGTTTACTATGTTAGAACAACTCGGAATTGGAGGATCTAGTCGAGTTGTGACTGTTATAGGATGATGTAGGTTGGATCATTGTAATAGTCACATCGTTTCTAATCGGTTCTTGTGATGTTCTCAACGTTGAAATGACTTGGAATTGAAGGATTCAGTCGAGTCACCCCTCAGCTCCTTGAAGCTCTGGACCAAGAGGATCTTGGCTTCCGAGTTTTTTGTCCTCAAGCTTCCGAAGGCCTGTTGCTCGAGGCAGTCTTACTCACCCTTTTCACAAGTCTTCCTTCTTCCACCCTTTAAGCATTTGCTGACAGAAGTTGGATCAAGACCTCCCTTGATTTCTACATACCAGGCCCAGTTTACCAAGTTAAAGCTATATTTTATTGAGTCTTTACCCATCTGATCACCCCATTAAACAAATCATGACATAAAACTGATGGGCGTTGGGCTCTGCTCCTGCAAGCAATCCAGTAGTGACTTCTGATGCTAACACAATGGTTTGCACAAGACCAGATATTGCACATGTAGTGGGAGTTGTGAGCAGGTATATGAACAATCCAGGTAAATAACATTGGGAGGCAATAAAGTGGATTCTCGGGTATTTGAGAGGTACTGCTACTCATGCATTATGTTTTGGAGGTTCAGACACTTTTCTACATGGATATGTTGATTCAGATATGGCAGGTGATAAAGATAGCAGGAGGAGCACCACAAGGTATATTTTTACTATAGGTGGAACATTAGTAAGTTGGATTTTGAAACTGCAAAAATTTGTTGCACTTTCAACAACGGAGGTAGAGTATGTTGCTGCTACAGAGGATAGTAAAGAGATGATTTGTTTACAAAGGTTTATGGAGGAATTGGGAAAGAAGCATGAGAATAGCAGGTTGTACTGTGACAGTGAGAGTGTAATTCATCTTGCAAAGAACTCGGCCTTTCATTTGAAGACTAAGCATATAAAGTTAAGGTACCACTTCATATGATCCACCTTGGAAGATGGACATTTGAAGTTGGAAAAGATACACACTAGCCAGAATCCTGCAGACATGTTAATAATGGGAGTAACCAGAGAGAAACTGAGTTCCTGCTTAGTTTCAATTGGTCTTCAAGAATGAAGATGAAGATGAGAAATTTTTCAGGTCCAAGAAGGTTCAGAGTCCAACATATACAGTAGTGGTGGAGTTGTTGAGATCAATCTCCAAGTGGGAGATTGTTGGTTGTGGAGCTTGATTATCTTCCTGATTCAGAGGTCCTTGCTTTCAGCCATGTTTATACCCCATGAAGACTTTACACCCTAGAAGTATGTACACTCTTCCACGTGGGAGAGTGCAGAGGGGGGGTACCCCCTCTGCGGGGTTAGGGGGGGCTATCCCCCTAGATGGGGGGTTTGGGGGCAAGCAGACCCCCGGTGAGGGTTCTCGGGTGAATTCCTCAAAGGAAAAATTGCCTTGTAAAAGTATATTGTAATTTCATTGTAAATCTGGACCGTTCATTATAAGGTCACCGATCTAACGGTAGAAATTATGTTAGGGTTTTTTTACCTAGAAGGCAACCCTCTGTTATGAGGGAAATGTATTGTGGTTATGCATTATGGCGAGTATTGTATTCTGAGAGAGGAGACTGTGAGAGAAAGAAGAGTAAGTTGCAGTGGGTTTTGCTATAGGTTGTATTCCTTCATTTTGTTGGATAATAATAAAGGAAGGACCTGGCAATTTCTCTGGTGGACGTAGCCCACACTAGTTGAACCACGTAAATCTGTGTCATTATTGTATTGTGTATCTTTTTTGTTTTGTTTCCACATTTGTTTTATTTTATTGCTCCGCAGTCATGTTTTTTTAACACGTAGGAGGTAGAGTCGCACGCACGAACAGATGCAACAGAGTTGGAACACAGAAAGGATAGAAACAATGAGTTGGATTTGGTGCTCGAGCAAGTCAACTTTGAAACCAAAGATGAGAAATATCGCATGAATAGGCTCGACCAGGGAGTGGTTGTAGCCTATGAAAAAATTACAAAAAGCACGCAAATAACAGAGCCCACGACAATGCACAAAATTGATCAGATTGTGCAAACAATCGATCAATACAGGAAGGAGATCAATAACCTCTGGGAGAAATTCATTCCTACCACTCCCTCGAAGGTGAAGGGAAAAGGAAGTAAGAAGCAGTCATACAGATGGATGAAATGGAACAACAAGTCAATGCAGTTGTCGACTTGTTTGATAGAGAAACACAACTATGGAAAAATATGGAGGAAGATCAACAAGCCCAGAACTAGGACCAGGAAGAGGAAAAGATAAGCGCAACTATCCAGGACCTCAAGCAAAGGCATAAAACGATGGACATCATTGAGCACCTCAAAGGATTAAAAAACATGAAGAAGTTGTAAGCAGAGCTAATAGTTCCGCATACACAGAAGAAGGATCAATAAGCTCAAATGGAACCTCTCCAAGATCTAGCAGTGAAATTCATTGTGCAAGCAGAGGAGGAAAAGAAGAACATGGTGCAAACTCATGTTGAGTGCGCAGAAATGATCAGCAAGGAGATCAAAGTGTTGGACGCACTCAGATAAAAGACCATGCAGGCTCAAACACAAGCAAGGGAACTCACAGACAAGTTACATACTCTCGTAGGAGTTGTTGAAGAAGTGCGCAAAGCGTAGGTGGCTCGGGATGAGCCACATGTAAATATTGGGGGCCTGTTGGATGCAGACCTAGTCAGATGAAAAGGCTATTTTTGGGAAGACAAGCACGAAGGGAAGAAAGGACAGTTGGAAGGAAATGCATCACGTGCGAGGGAAGCACATTAGGGTTAGGGGTTTTTTAATGTATTGTAATGGTTGATGAGCCAAGAATATATATAAATAGTACTTAGGAGGTCTAGGGGGACATGTGGAAAGAGGGAGAGTCCATAAGTTGTAAGGTTGTTAATAAATGTATTATTCTATAAACTGGTGAACTAGAGAAGCATTGAGAAACTCGATCACGAGGGTTAGATTGCAGGCTGAGGAGCTTGGTGCGATCTAGTCAGCCTCGCAAGGATCGAGAAGCCTATAGATATTGTAAGATCCAAGACTGTAAACACGCACAACGGGACATATTACTAAACCATAATAAATTGCTTGAGAGCCAGATATTTTTGGACGTACCCAAGGAGGGGGTGAACCATGGTAACACTTGTGTTATTTGATTGAATCTATGAATCTCTATTGTTGTTAAGTATTGAATGTTAGATGAATGAATGAAGTAACTAGTTATATCCAATATTTCACATGCATGAATAGAATGATTGCTCTAATTAGATGTTAGAATGAATAAGTAAAGATCACAAGGTACAACCAAAAGTCTCCACTCATTCCCAGGCTAC
Source organism: Picea engelmannii (assembly GCA_009831015.1). Taxonomy (NCBI): domain Eukaryota; kingdom Viridiplantae; phylum Streptophyta; class Pinopsida; order Pinales; family Pinaceae; genus Picea; species Picea engelmannii. Next base: position 43,838 of record ML822787.1, read on the forward strand.
AAACACCTGAGTATTGCAGTCACCCATAGAGCTATCTCGAGTGATATTTCGTAGTACACCCTATGTGTTATGTTGCCTTCTAGTTTACCAGGGGGGGCGATAGTTTTAGAGGGATTTTTTTGGAAGCTTGTTAAATATGAACCCGGTTCAATCTGTGAAAGTAAGGTAGGATCAGAATAGATAAATGAAAAAGTA
>ML822788.1:0-19759 GCA_009831015.1 Picea engelmannii
ATCTATTATGGAGTCCATAGTTAAGCTCTTTTCAGACTCCTTAAAATTGTAAAGATCGTCTAGTGACCTTGTTCTTTCACACTCGTTAATTGGTTCATAAAAACATCTACTGGCATGAGTTTACCCCTTTTTTTGGCCTATAGATTAAGGAGGAAAAAGGTACACCTCAAGAGATTCGTCTCACCGAGAGATTTTGCCTCAGTAAATTTCACCTTTTTCGGGCTAAGGAGACTAAATCTAGAAAAAGGCAGTGAGTCCATAGTTAAGCTCTTTTCAGACTCCTTAAAATTGAAAATATTGCCGAGTGATATTGTCTTTGTCACACTCATTAAAATGGTTTTGAATAGATGTCTTTTCAGTGCTAATTAATCCCTTTTTCGAGCCGACTGTACTATCTTCAAAAAAGGTACCCCAATGGAGTCTTCTTTTGTGCTTTTTCAGACTCTCTAAAAATAAAAAACCACCGAGCTTACCTTCTTTGGGATTGTTTAAAATTACAGTGAAGGACATTATCATTATGTCCTATTAATCACATTTCCATTCCTGCCTCTTCGGCCTAATGCTAGCTCCATGTTTCTCTCAACTAAACCTTTGAAGCATTCCTTATACACAAGCCTTGTAGCACTTTTCCTTTGCATCTTGACACCTTGACCCATGGAGGAATTTTCCCAAGTGTCCTTTTCCTGCACATGTCTCTTTGCTCTGATCATTAGTGTGCTCTTTGTGCTTGGAATTAGTGTTCTTGCAACACTCGTTCCTCCTTTGTAATGTAGCATTCTTTTATTCTTTTTCAAGATTTCAAAATATTGAAAAAGACAAAAAAAAATCAAATATACCCCAAAAAGAGGATGGGAAAAGTATTTTATTTTTATGGCAACACAATGAGTCGCCCTTGGACAAGGAACATCCTTCTATTTGTTCATCAAGATTTTGGATTTAATATGACCTTAGGAATTTGTTCTTGTAACATAGAGTTATGTCCTCCTCCATTTGGTTATTCTTCCAAACATATGGAGAGTTTGTGTTGCCTCCTGCATCATGAACTTATGTCAATGTCATGCTGCCTGAGTCTGATCATCAGTCATGCTATTGTCCAAGGGAAGTTTTACCCAATTTGATTCGACCTTTCTATATTTTTTCTCTTGACCTCATTCCCGACCATCCCAAAAGTCCAATCAAGTCCTTATTCGAAATCAATGAAGTTCTTTTCCTGATCACCAAGATCCTCTTGTCTGTTCCCCGACAAGCCGTCGAAGGCCTCTGGGTCGTGAAGTTTTACACTCATATTGCACTCCTACCTAATTTTTGAAGATCGTGAAGTTGTTTCTTGAGTTATGAATACCTCATGTCCATCCATCAAGCGTCATTGCTTCTTGAAGATGGATACTATACATGTATATCTTTGATTTTGAGATGTAGATCCATTGTGTATTTCTTGCGGATACACTTTATATAGTTATATGACATGGATATATAGTGTACTTGATTGGAAACTATGATTCATTTCATCCTGAGCATGGGTATGCCCGCCTCAATGAGACAATTGTTATTTTGCAGATGGCACCTCCAGAACTCTGGTCTTGGGCTCACTTGCTTCATACATTGGTAAAGATTTGTAATGTATTTCGGCCATCAGATGCTCTTCTGACCTCACACATTAGGGGGCATCTTTTATAACCCTAAATTGCACCACACATGCAGACTTGGCATCAATCCATCTTACTTACTATTTTTGCCAAGCCAATACATAACAACTCTTCTTAAAAACACAATTTTTGAAGATGTACGCGCCCTGCACCAATACTGCCCATGTATGTATTTTAGTTGCACCACTGCTTCCTATGTACGTATGCTAACTGCGCCATTACAACCCGTGTATACCCACCAAAGTTGCAAAAAATAAAAATTTGCAAGGGATTTGTTGAGATTACGAGTTATTGGGTAGTTTCCCAACCAATTGACCGCCTATAGCCCATCACCCAATCGAATAACCATATTTTTGTCATATAAAAAGAGGTGTTGGGGTATCATTCCAAGATGAAACATATCTACAATGAAACTCTTCCCATTTCATTTCCCCCCCTTGCCCCAAGAATTTGCAGCCACATTGTGAGTTTTGATCTAGAATTCCCTATTCTTTCCCTTTTTCCTCATCCATAAGCCTATGCCCATTCTCTAGAGAGAAGTGTGAGAGAAGAAGGATACGTGGAATAAGTTGGATCTTGGTGAAGAGGATCCCAGGACCAGGTTCGAGGAGCAGTCGTTGATCAAATTTTGTAAGTAACTCTGTGAGATTAATATAAAGAAGTACTTTTTTCTGTCCCGCCATATGATGTGTTCAATATTCATGTTTGATTTACATTTTGTTATGACATCTAACCCATTAATTCATATATAGAATGCATGTTCGTAGTTTCTTGTTTGTCTTTTGGTGAATTTAGGTCAGCCTTGGGAGGAGATTTGCAATCGAGAAGCGACCAGATGCGTAGGGATCGACACCGGATGCAGAGTTTAAGGTAAGACTACCAGATCCATATACATTTTACTTTATGCATGAATGTGGGGTGTTGTCAGGATAGTTTTTAAAAGTAGCAGACTTTAGGCGGTTAGCTTTGCCTGTACTTTAGAACCCTAGTGTAGTCTATAGGGGGTTTTTCCCACTATAGCAACTCTGTAACTGATTTGATGCTTCAGATCTTAGAACAACATACTTTCAATCTCTCCCCAAATTCTGCAACCTGGAATAATATCATCCTCCTTGTACTTTCTTTAGATATTTGATTTCCCTTTATACAAATCGTGGGTATCCACACTTTCCTCTTATATGACTCATGGGCATCCACACTTCTCTGTTCCTATGGCCCACATATGTACGCGACCTATATTTTCTACAACTCATGGATAACCTCTGAAAACCTCGGTTCATTCACTTCCTCTGCCACTCTGAAACTTTATCTCCTTCAGATATTCACTGCCTCAGATCTTACACTTTAGACTTGTCCATTGTACTTGCAATAGAACTTCACAAAATAGATGTTCAACTAAGTTCAATAGGTATTCAAGTATCTCTCAATAGGAGTCCCTTTCTCTCTTATTTATGCTCTCCAAGTGGCTTCCTTTAGGGGTTATCTTCTAACTGTTTTACACAACTTCCCTCTTTTAGGGATAACTCACTTTCAACTACTTTTCCCACTTGCAACCACTTTATCCATAAATAGTAAACTCACCACTTCATGTTGCAACCACTTTATTATTTAATTAATTTCTTTTGCAACCACTTTGACTAGGGAATCTTCTTTAGGGATTCTATATTACTCCAAAGGGTTATCCAACTTCTCAAGGCCATATCTCCCTAACCGTGAGGAAATATATGACATACCACATATCAATGGAAATGGCATGACGTGCACTATCCATACACATATGATAACCTATTGACCTATTCTTCAACCTATTTTATTCCACACAACTTTGGGCTTCATGAACACAAATCTAGGATTACTCAACTACTTAACCATTTGGACTTTAAAAATCATCTTCACATGAGGGATTACACCATAAAGGGACCACTTTGGAGTTCATCCATTTGGTACTTCCTACATAAGATAATTCATGAGACTACCTTGGATATCAACCATGACATGACATCAATGATACAACTTCCTTTGACATCAACCTTGACATCAATGAAAACACATCACCATGACATCAATGAAAAATTAGTCAAACAATATCCCCCTTTGGCATTGATGGAAACACCAATCATTGATGGAAACAATTAGACATGGAACCACTCATGCTCATGCTCCCCCTGTGATCATCGCTCCTCATCATTGTTTCTATCTCTCCCCATTTGACATCAATGGAAAAGGGTATGTCTCTTTGGGGCTGCTCCCCATGACTAAACTCTCATTGGGACTGGGCCCCTTATCTATATTTTCCTTTGGGATTCTCCCCTTGTCTATATGCCTTTTATATTTCTCTAATTACTCTATCTCCCTTCATCTAAATAATCTCTCCCCATTTTACAAAGGATATCGCCCTGATGCAATGTTAATGGCATGGATTCCAATGCTCCCTCTATGATCATGTATATCATCTATCCTCCTAGAATAATACCTCTATAACCAATCATATGAAAGAGAATAAATCCCTTTGTGGGTATGTCTCCCCCTATCTTCTCTGAAAGATGTCATGGAGTCATTGTGAAAAATATTTTGCCATTGTAATCTACTTATGTTGCGGATGTTGTTTCTCTACCAGAACACTGATCAATTGCTAAAAAATACTGCATCAATACTACCATGATCTGTTATTCCTTTCACGAACCTTAGACCTCTCCATGCGTCATACAATGGTCCATCAATCTGTTATACTAATGTATAATTTCTGATGTAACTGTCTCTTTCAATGTCCCTGTGCCTGCCACTTCCTTTTTCATTATCATTGTTTCCAAAACTTTTGTTGTTTTAGACTTTACAATGTGTATGTGACTTAGCATCAGACAAATCACGTATGTACATGACTTTACATTAGACGACTTGTGTATGTACGTGAATTTTCCCATAGGAACCTGTGTATACTTCAGAAAATAATTTACACTAGGATTTCTGCATGGTAGCCATTCTCTGTGCCATAATCAACATCACCAACTTCATTCATGTCTAGTTTTTTGGTCTTTTTCATCCACTTCTTAGAGTGTTCTAGTTACTCAACACTTGTTCTCTGAGCTTCCATCCTTTCAAAATTATATTTCTTCCATGTTTCATTTTCTCTTCTTGCCAAATTTTTTGAATCATTTCAAATTGAAAATCTCCTTGAATTCCACGAATCCTAGGATTTGTAGCCAAACCAAATGCAGTTTTAACATCTCATGGTGTGACAATGTGCAACAATGTGTCCGAAAAGATTACATCTCCAACATCTTAAGATGTTATTGAATCTTCCAACATATTTCCTTGCATAATGTCTACAATCCAAGGCTTTGTGACCATATTCATTACACGAGAAGAAATAACCATTGAAAACATTTTCATACCTATGCTTTTATGTCAAACTTCAAGGAATATCTCTTCTGGATTTTCTTTGAGGTTCAGGATTGGCTTCTTGGTGCCTTTATTGTTCTGATATTTTGAATATTTCCTTTCTTTGTGTAGGTTCTTAACGTGCATCTTTGCTTTCACCCTTTGAGAATGAAGGTCCTACATCATGCTTCTTAGAAGTGCCAACTTTAGAGTGTGCAAATTCCTTGTTGTATCCAAGAACATATTTATCATTTGGTGATCTTTGATTGTCCAGGATTTCATCCAATATTATTGAGTTGTTCATGAACTTGACATGAGCATTTGACTTCTCATCTTTCCTTCTGAGATCAACTACTTCTGCTTCCATATTATATCATGATTCTTCCTTTTCATTTACCTGATTCTTCAAAAGTTCCTCTATCCTTTTGGCTTCTTCAAGTTGGGTCCTCAAATTGACATTGATTTCTTATGTTTTTTTAAGATCTTTAGGGATTTTTCTAAGCTCATCATCTACCTTCTTCTTTTCTTCTGTTTGACTAATTATTTTAGTCTTTAGTCTCTTGATCTCTTCTTATTTTTCTTTTAATTGAGTCTTTTTCTCAAATATGACTTTTTCAATTGTTTCACTTTCTTCTTGTTTCTTGAACATTTGTTTTAGTTCCATGGTATGCCTTTGGTACTTTTCTAGGAATTCCTTTGTGATTCTTTCAAGAAACTCAAAAGAATCTGAATCATATTCTATTTCCATGCTAGATTATCCTAAATAATCTATAACTTTATCTTTAAGCTTAAAAAAATCTTCTTCTTCATCCATATGATTACTGTAAGTTGATTTTACACAAATTTCTTATATTTCAGCCAGATCTACTTCTTTATTTGTAGAAGAAAATTCAACATCATTACATTTAGAATCATTGCAATTAGAATATTTTGGACAGTCTATACCTTCATTGATGACTGATTTTTTCTTCACATCCTTGATGGGATTGTCTTATGTGTCTCTTCTTTTTCCTTGATATATCTTCTCTAGCCTCAACCATAGGTCCTTGGCAGAGGTACATTGTCCTATGATTTCTTTGACAGAACTTGGGAGTCCATTGAAGATAGTCTTAAATGCCACTGCATTGTTCTTCTTTTCTTCCTTTTGGGATGCAAATTTGGATTGTTTCTTCGAGGGAACTAATCCAGCAACAACTATGTCCCAAACACCTACTCCTTTTGACTTCAAATACCCTTTCATTTTGATTCTCTGTGTTGAGTAATATGTCTCATCAAAGAAGAGAACCTCATCTGTAGAGGGAACTACATGTTAAACCATTTGTGTGTCCATGTATGATATAGTGGGAAAACCCCCCTACGGACTACACTAGGGTTCTAAAGTGCAGGAAGAGCTAACTGTCTAAAGTCTCCTACTTTTAACAACTATCTCGAAAACACCCCACATTCATCCATAAAGTACACAGTATAGGGATCTAGTAGTCTTACCTTAAAATTCACGTCCGATGCTGATCCCTATGCGTTCAGTCGCTTCTCGACTACAATATCCTCCCAAGGCTGACCTGCATTCACCAAAAGACAAACAAGAAACTACGAACACGCATTCTATATATGAATTAATGGGTTAGATGTCATAACAAAATGTAAATCAAACATGAATATTGAACACATCATATGGTGGGACGGAAAAGGTACTTATTTATATTAATCTCATAGAGTTACTTACAAAATGAGATTAGTGATTGCTCCTTGAACCCGGTCCTGGGCTCCTCTTCACCAAGCTCCAACTACTCCCATGCATCCTTCTTCTCTCACAATTCTCTCTAGAGAGTTAGCATAGGCTTATGGATGAGGAAAAAGGGCAAGAATAGGGAATTCTGGCTCAAAACTCATAATGTGGCTGCAAATTCTTGGGGCAAGGGGGGGAAATGAAATGGGAAGAGTTTCACTATAGCTATGTTTCTTATTAGAATGAGACCCCAACACCTCTTTTTATATGAAAAAAAGATGGTCATTCGGTTGGGTGACGGGCTATAGGAAGTCAATTGGTTGGGAAACTACCCAATATCCCGTAATCTCAACGAATCCCTTGCAACTTTTTATTTTTTGCAACTTTTGTGGGTATACGCGGGCTGTAATGGTGCAACTAGTGTATGTATGCGGGCAGTAGTGACGCATATAGCATACATATGTGGGTAGTATTGGTGCAGGGCACGTACATCTTAAAAAATTGTGTTTTTAAGAAGAGTTGTTCTGTATTGTCTTGACAAAAATAGTAAGTAAGATGGCCTGATGCCAGGTCTGCATGTGTGGTGCAATTTAGGGTTATAACAAGAGTGTAAAGGTATTTCTATATGTTCATGAGGTTATATATTAGTGATGCTTTGGAGAATTCTCAAGGCATGATAATCTAGTTGGATATCGGTGACCACCCACATATTCCAACTGGCTCAAAATAGTCTTTTGGAAATTTTCTATTTTTAGCAGTTTTTCGGTTCCTAAACTTTCGGGTCCATTTTGAGGGTGTAAACAAAGATTTTTCACAATCATGACCCTTAATTATAGCCAAAGTATTTTATATATCACCCAAAATTAATCTCATCATTGATACCTTTCCAACGAGATATTGTGCACCCAAAACAAAGATTCTATGCCAAAGTTATGCCTTGAGAAGTTGATACACCAAGCTAACCAAAACGAGGTCCACAAAATTGTTGGATTTTCATCTTCTGGGGTTAGGGTTTTGGATTTTATTTATGTTAAAAATGACTTTGGATGCTCATTGTAATTATCATATTCTTGTGAATGAGCATAGCCATCACATCTCTTCTCAAAGATAAGTTTCCACCATTCTAGCGAGTCTTTCACTCTGTATTTCTATAGTTTGGTACATTTCGTTCATTAATAGAAATTGTGTATTACTATATCTCTGTGTTTATGGTTATATCTTTGATATATTTATGTTATATTATTGGATATCTGTTATATCTCTGTACATTTCTTTATTATATCTTTTCTCTCATTTCGTGTCGAAAATAATCCGGATTAGTGGTATCAGAGCAGGCTGCTCTTGATCATTTTTCAGTGAATGTACATAATGCAGTTCGAGTATAGAAAGTTGGGTATCGAGCTTGTCTCTCTTGAGGAAAATTTCTCTCACACACCCAAGAAACCCTCCATGGCGGAAGAAAAAAAAAAACAACGAAGAAAAATATTATATTAATCTATTACATGAGAAATCTCTCACGTGACAGAGGGACGAAATGATGGAGAATTTTTTCCACATCCTTTAATGACTGTCAATAATAGAAGGAACGTATTCATTAGAAAACCATTTTGGAAGAACCTATCCTTTCAAGGTACACGTTAATTTTGATATTCCCTTATTTGAAGGTTAGCTAGATGCAGATGGCCTAGAAAAATGGTTAAATCTACTAAAAGGTTATTTCTATGTTCACAATGTTTTAGAAAGGGAAAAGATCACCTTCTCACTCCTTAAGGATCTCCCCATGTAAAAAATTGGTGGGAAACTTACTGGGAGAAAAGTTCCACAGAGGAGTCTAGAATATATGGGGCCGAGCCCACTTGGGAATTTTTGTAGATGCAGTCAAGGAACAATATTACCATGTTGGTAACTATGATGACCAATACATGAGATGGACCATGCTGCGTCAAGAGAGGAGCCAAGAAATGCCAGATTTCACTAACACATTCCATACCTTGCGCAACAAGCTGGGTATCAAATATTCTTAGCAACATTTGGTTATGAAATACCATGGGGATATACATAGGTATATCCAAACTGAAATGGAGTTTCTGAACATCTCATTGTCGGGAGATGCCTATCGATATGTTGTCAAAATCGAGCAAAAATTTAGGCACCAGAACAAATGAGAGTTCAGGTCTACAAATCCACAACAACTAAGGTACGATAAAGACGACCCTAAAAAACAACCTACTAAAAACCATTCTAAGCCATGTGAAAATAAGGGTCACAGAAAGACGAAGGACACTGGAAAGTGGTGCGATTTCTAAAAAATCCCCTGGTACAAAACTAATGAATGTCGCTCAAAATAGCCATTGGTTGATGATATCAAATAAAAATATACGAACCCATATTCAGAATCTAATTCTGAAAATAATGGGAGAAGACAGATCATCAACGCAGAGCCCACTACTCCTATCGCGATCAAACAATTCAACCAAAAGAACCGATAGATCCTGAAGAGGGGGATAACCTCTTCCATTCAAAAATGTGGGTGAAGGGGATGCCATTGCATTTAATTGTTGATAAAAAACCCATAATAACCTCATCTCAGCATAGGTCATCAAACAGTTGGGATTGTCGACAACACCACACCCAAAACCATACAACATCAGGTGGATTTGCCAGGGACGAGATCTTTGTGTGAACCAATAGTGTCTATTTTCATACAACATCCAACCCTTCAAGGATGAGGTATTATGTGATGTTTCCCTGCTAGATGTCTGTGATTTTCTTTTGGTCCAACGATATATGTGGAAGTGCCATGCTATTTATGAGTCTCGACCCCGTAGTGTCATTGTTACTCTGGGGGGTCATCTCTATAGGATACAAAAGGTAGTTCCAACTATTGTCCCAACTAAACAGTTCCACAAGTTAGTATCTCATACTACAAAATTCAACTTCTTCATAATTTGTTCAAAAGGTGAACAGAAGGACATTGCAACCACTGTAGCCTCAGTCCAAACACCTTCAATCCAGCAGAAGCAGGTCAAAAATAATGAAGCAAAGAATATTCCTTCTACACATAGTCATATCATGTATCCATATTGGTTACAAAGGTCCAACCCTTCCAACATTAGGTTCTAAAAAACCTTCCACAAGCCAAGCAACACAACTTCTCCAACAAGGCAAGGAACTCACCAAGGTTCAAATTCAACAAACACTTCCCCTTCTCCCCCGGGAAATCAATGGAATGGAGACCATTTCTTCCTAAGAAGGGAGTATTGATCCAGGTGGATATCAGTGGAAACCCACCTATTCTAGCTGGCTCAAAACAATCTTCTAGAAATTTACTATTTTTAGTAGTTGTTTATGTTCCTAAACTTTTAGGGCCATTTTGAGGGCCTAAATGAAGTGTTTTTGTGATCGAGAACCTAAATGATAGCCAAAGGCTCTGGTTTATCCCCCAAAATTAATATCCTCTTCGATACCTTTCCAACGATCTATTGTTCACCCCAAATGAAGATCGTATTCCAAACTTACGCCCCTAGGAAGTTGATACACCAAACTACCCAAAATGGGGTCCACAAAACTGTTGGATTTTCATCTTCCAGGGTTAGTTTTTTAGATTTTATTTATGTTAAAAAGGCATTTGGAGCCTCATTTTAATTATCATATTTATGTGAATGAGCATAGCGATCACATCTCTTATCAGAGATAATCTTCCACCATTCTAGCGAGTCTTTCACTCAGTGTTTCTACAATTTTGTACATTTCGCTCATTAATAGAAATTGTGTATTACTGTATCTCTATGTTTATGGTTATATCTCTGATATATATCTATTATATTATTGGATACATGTTATATCTCTGTACATTTCTCTACTATATATTCTCTCTCATTTTGTGCCAAAAATAATCTGGATCACATGACTTTGTGAGGTTTGGTTGATGACCCCTTGGAGGTATGGTATCTGCTGTAATAACTTTTTTGAGGCTGATTCGTTGAAGAATATTGTTGATACATGTTTGAGTGTTATTGGTATATCTTATGGCACATTATGAGAGGTGTTTGTTGGTGATATTGGTGTATGGTTAATACATGCTTGATGCTATATAGCAATAAAATTATGACACATGATTTGATGTAAGGGTTTATGATCTTCATTTATGGATGGTATGATATATTTATAGAGGCCCTTTTTTAGTTATCTTGGAGTATGTTCTTGTGCATGGTTGATGCACTTGTTGTGGTTGGTACTTCATTATGATTGGTACATTCTTGGTAGAAGAATGTGTTGGTGATGGTTGTGAGTTGTGATGAGTATCTTTGGTTGATGCACATCCTGGTGATATTGTGCATATGGTTGAGAGTTGTTTTGGTGATTGGTCTTGGTGAGTAGATCTAGTTTGGTTGATGAGATTATTGTGGTAGGTTTTGGTGCAGATTGTTTGGTACAGGTTGACAGGTTTATGGTGCAGGTTGTCCTGGAAAATTTCACATTTATAGTTTGACAGACATAGACAGTGACAATGATACTTGGTGAGTTTGTGGTAGTCCACGAATTGCGATGAGGAGAGGCGCGAACATCTGTGAGTTGTAGTTAAGAAATGAATGGATACCTATGTGTTGCAGCATAGATAGGTCGTAGATCTGTAGAAAATATTTGAATATTATTGGTACAGTTGGACATATTGTTTTATGTCTACAAGCTAGGTCTTGTACTTGCAGATCAAAATCCTCACATACCAGTTGGTGCTGAGATCTGCAAGTTGGGTCTTGTATTTGAGAGTTGGTACTCTCTTGGAGTTGGTGCTCTTTTAAGTTGGTGCTGATAAACCCCCAGAGATTATAGTCTTCATAATACGAAAGATTACACACATATCTGGTGTTCATTGTGTTAATCATGTTGATGGTTCATAGTTCTCTATTATTGATGAATATTGTTGATATATGGAAGTAGCTAATAGTTACTGTAATTAATAAATAATAATGTTTGAAGTCGTTTCTAACTAAAGGAAGAAATAATTGTAAAAATATCCACACATTGATTCACCCCACCCCCCTCTCAGTGTGGTCAGTGTGTCCAAAAACAATTGTACCATACCATTGACCACGTACCACACCAAGTACATCAACCATGTACTATACCAAGTACATCAACCATGTATCATCTCATACATCAACCATGTACCACAAATCATATACAATGAGATGTGCCTCAACCATATATCATACACCATGTACCATAACAATGAATTTCCTCAACAAGGTACTCAAGCATGTACCGCTATCACTAACATATGACTCTAACCATGCACCATATTATCAACCATATACCTCAACCAACATGCCAATCATCCATACAACATATACCTCAAACATGTTCCATATTACTCATGATATGCCTCAACTAATCACCATAACCATGTGCCAATATAACCAAGATATATATCAGTAATGTATCTCAACAGATATAGCTCAACCAATATGTATCATACATCCAAGATGTACCTGAAGCCATATGACAAAGCTCACAATGTCTTGCCTCAAGCATGTACCATAACATAATCAACATGTAATCAAACCAAATACCAAACAACCAAGAGTGTACTACTAAAAATGTATCATATCATGTCCAATATGTACCATGCACCATCACTACCATGACATGCCTCAAGCATGTATCATACCCTAACAAGCATAAGCCTAAAAACTAACACATGAACATACCTGTAACTTGTAGCTGACCTGCTATACTATAATACTGACATATAGCTCTTCCATAGCCTTCAACAGTCTGGTACAAACATCTGTACCAAAGTTTCCTTATCCTCATGGGACTAAGACTCCCTATCAAGCAGGGCATTGCGTGATGTTCCCTAAGAAACCCGCAGGGAGGCCTCATGGGACACTAGTTGTTTAACCTGCGAGAATCATCCAATTAGGGTTTTTACAAAAAAACCTAACTCTCCTCTGCAATCCCAAAAATCCCTCACTTCTCTCTTGTCACTACCTCGTATTTCACCATCGCAAACTTTCCAAATAGATCACTAGTTCACTAGAATATATTTAATAGAATAAGTGAGTGATTGTACTTGTGAATGCCTCCTTGAGGTGTATTTATACTTTTGTTGGGTAACCTATTTCCTTAATCTTAGTGGATTCTTGACTTTCTTGTTACAACAACTTTACCCTTTCATTAAAGACTTGTAACCAACTAGGGGCTTCTTGACCACATGGCATACCACCTATCACCGAAAATGACATGACAAGGATTATCCATCTATGAGTGTGTTACCTACATTTTCATTGTCCTTATTCCTCAAACAACCTCATTTTCCTTGACCACACCTTCGGGGATTCATGTAGACTTCAAAAAATGCACCCATCACATTTGCTGACATCAACCACTCTTGTTGGCATCAATGAAATCTAACTCACCATCAACCTTGAACACAACTATGGGGTATCTCGAATGCTCTAAGGGTTGACATCAATGAAAACCAACTATCCAACACACTTCATTTTCATCTTCATCAACTTTTTGTTGATCATATTTCCTTTTGTATTTTTTGTCATTCCCCATCTTGATTGCTTATTAAAATTTGGATTTATATTAGATTAACAAGAATTTCCCTTTTTCCATAATGAAAAATTTACCAAGTGAGTTGGCTCATGCAAAGTTTTTTATTTTTAATGTGAAAGTTTGCTAACTTTTTTCTTTGTTTTAGTTACATTAGTATCTCAATCAATTATCTTTTTTATGACATCTTGATTGAGAATTTTATATTAACCCAAAAATACCTTGGTCAAGGGTTTGATAAACCCTCAATTGAGGTATTTTGAAATTTCCATTTAAGTGCTCAATGAAGATTTACATTAGTCCACGATGGAGCTATAAATCTTGATCGATGGTTTAGAAACAAGAAATGTTCGCCCCTTTCTAAAAGATTTTCTAAAAATGCAATTTTCATGGGGTGAAACCCCTTCATCTCTACCATCTTAGGTGGTGTACTTCATGTTAGTGAATTCCTCATTAAATCCTCTACCTAATGGTGTGTCATTTTCACACTTTCGATTTCATATTATATTTTAAATTTGTTTTCTTCTAAAAATTGTATTTCAATTTTTTCCACAATTATGAAGTTACTCGGAGAAAAAACAATAACATAACAACTAAACAACCAAAAAGTTATGAAAAATATATGTGCACTTCGTGTATGTTTCCTCTTCAAATGCGTATTTTTGGTTTTTCATTTTATGTAAATAAAAGAAATCATTTTGTTGGGAACCAAAATATGTAATGAGCATAATATTAATTTTCCATCTTCAAACATTAGTAAAAAGATATATTTTTCAAAAAAAAGAGGGCACTACTGCATTTTGTGTAGATCATGCGCGCGCACGCGCGCGCGCGCGCGTGTGTGTGTGTAATTTTATAGTGTGTCTATTACCCGCTGGACTAGCCTATGGTCTAAGAAACTGCGACCCAGGGGCATCTAAGCCATCAAAATCACTCGAAGATCACACCCGGCCTGGGCCACACCAACCCTTAACATGGATGGATTTTTTTGGGTGTCTCCTCCCGACTACCACGAGTTTCGAACCTTGGCCACTTTATAGAATGAAAACATTGAAATCTAATCGTGCTAGTGGGATTTGACATATACATACATACATATATTATACACTAAACATTGAATTAGGTGTGGGGAAAAAATTCACTTGTTAACGTTTCTAATTTTCAAGGACAAGAATTTAATTAAATGTAAATTTGACACATTAATATTTTTTGAAAAAATATCATTAGAAAGACACCACAATTCTCTACAAATTGTTTTTTATTGCATGTCAAAATTCATAAGGAAAATATGGGTTTCGAGGGATTCAATTTAATAAATATATAAAATGTGAATTTTCATTGTCGCATTTCAATAAAAAGTGGAACACATATTCATGGATTCACTCGACAACAACTTCTATGGAGTGATATTCATATATTCCATGTGAACTGGAAACCTTAATGTTAGTGGATTCACCATTCAATCCTCTATCCAATGACACATAATCTTTCCATTTCCATTTTCATATTATATTTTAATTTATATTGTTCCAAAACTTATATGCAATTTTTTTTTATTAGTATAAAAGTGACAGAAAAAAAAAGAAACAATTATTGGATCATGTTGTCATTGATGCCAAAGGATTGATGTCAAAGGAACAATGTCTTGTCATATTATATTGATGGATAATGTATTGTCCTTGATGTCAATGGATTGATGTCAAGTGGAGTCATAGTCATATGATGTCATGCATAGATGAAGATGGATCAATGAGTTGTCATTGACATATGATGCATAGATGAAGATGGATCAATGAGTTGTCATTGATATATGATGCATAGATGAATATGGATCGATGTGGTTTCATTGATATATGATGCATAGTTGGATTGATATAAATATGACTCATTATTGTCTTATCATGATTGATAATGAGTATAAATGGATGAAATCCAAAGTGTTCCCGTTATGGTGAAATCCCTCACGGGAAGACGCTTTGAGGTTGAGTTATTCCAGTAGTATGGTTATAGAACCCATTCTTAATTGTGGAATAATGAGATGAAGATCAATGAATTTTTCAATGAAACTATTCTATATGGATATTTCTTATCATGCCATTTCCGGTGGTATGTGGAACGTCACATAACTCCTCACAAAGTTGGTCTTACAAAATTGGAGGACCCTCATATGTTGGCTAGATGCCCCAAAAAGTCAAAGAAGTCAAAGTGCTTACAAAGAAGAAATCATTTAAATAATAAAGTGAAGGGACAAAGTCAATGAGGATTATTTAAATAATAAAGTAAATGGAGAACTTTCTAATTATAGAAAGTAGTTATGAGAAGCTTAACCCTAAAATGAGGAAAGTGGGTTAAGTGATCAAGTGGCTATTGGATATATGGACAAGTGGAAAATTGGACCAAGTTGGACATAGGTGACTATGTGGACAAAGTGGCTACATGGAAAAAGTGGCCTAAAATATGCTTCTAAGGCAGCTACTTGGAGAGTATAAATAAGAGGCAACGGTCTCTTGTAGTAGACATTTCTTGAGCATATATATTGAAGATCTATTATGAGAGAGAGATTGACTGGAGGATCTCATGGACGCATCAAAGTTTTCGTAAGTATGATATCTTGACGTCGAAAGTTTCGGAAGTTCATAAACCTTAGTTTCTGAAGGAGTACGCGAGCAACAGTGGGCCATAGAGCATACATATGTGGGCTGCAGTGAGCCAGAGTGCGTACACACGTGGGTTGAAGAAGGACATAGCGCATACAGTTGGAGGAAGTCATGAAGACTTGAGTGTGAGTTGATGCCAAGTTCTTGAAGTCTGAAGCAAGTTCCAAATCTGCATTCTATGGGCTCAGATCTTCCATAAACGTTCTGGTATGGTTACATAGTTGTCTTGATGGATAATCTTGCTTATTGTATGGTGAATGCTTAAGGGATTATTGGTATGGTTGTGGTGATATGGTTATGTTGATTTATTGATAGAGTGAGAAACACTCTTATGTTTTAGTACTGATATGGTTGCCATAGTATATTGGTTACTTATGTTTGAGTAGCATTCATATTGTTAGGTTGAGGAGCATGAGTAAGTTGTTGAAGAATATGGATGTGTTGAGATTGGTTATGGTAAAGATTGGACAGTGAAAGACAAAAGTGAATGTGACTGAAGGCTGTAGATGGTCTGAGTTTTTCATAGAGAGAAAAACCCTAATTGTTCAGAAGGAATATGCAAGTTGTAGTACATAAAGGTTGTGTACATACGCAATATGTACTACTGGTAGGGCACATACATACACATGCTGCACTATTGACAGGTCACATACATATTGACAGATTGGTATATGTTGAGGATTGATTCCTCTTCTCAGTTGGTGTTGATTTGTGTAAGATGAGTCTTGAATTGTAGAGATGGTGTTCTTGTGGAGTTGTAACTCTATTCAGTTGTTGTTGATAACCCAAGGATTGTAGTCCGTAATAAAAATGAAATTGTACATACATCTAGTGTTCTTTGTGTTCCTTGTGGTGATGACTTATTGATGATATATGTTGTTGTTATATGTTGCTAATATATGTTCACATACAACTAATTATAAATGATAGTAATTAGTGTTGAGTAATTGGTGATTGCTAATTAAGGAGTTTTGTGAAGGGAAGTTTGAAAATTATCCCTACACTGATTCACCCCCCCCCCCTCTCAGTTTGGTTGGTGTGTCAAACAAAAACATATTAACAATTACACTACCAAAAAATATCTACTCTTCAAAACAATATTTCTATTTTTCTATTTTACATAAATAGCAGGGGAAATGTCGTGAACAAAAAGGTATATAAAATGGCATTCAAATATTAATTATTCATCTTTGAAAATAATAATAAAAAATAAAAAATTTCAAAAAAGAAAATTATTTGGATAAACTACATTTTGTGTGTATCATGCTCATATTATTCTTTTCAAAAATTATATATTTATCACTAAATAGTTGTTTTGAACAAAAGTCACTTGTGAAGGCTTTTTGGAAATTTAAAAAGAAGGAAATATAATTAAAATAAAATTTGATACATTAATTTATTTACTTTAAATATCTTTAAAAAGATAACACAATTCCTTACAAGTTGCCTTCTTACTACACAACAAAATTCTCAAGTCGTATATGAGTTTAGAACATTGAATTTAAAAAATATGTAAAATATCATATATTCATTTCCTAATTTCAATAGAAAGTGTGAAAAACCTTCATGGATGATCTGGGTGGATATAAGTGGCCACCCACTTATTCCAACTGGTTCAAAACAATCTTCTGGCAATTTACTATTTTTAGCAGTTTTTCGGTTCCTAAACTTCCAGGGCCATTTTGAGGGCCTCAATGAAGTTTTTTCACGATCGGGCACCATAAAGTTAGTAAAAAAATTATTGATCCCCCAATATTAATCTCCTCATCAATACCTTTCCAACAATATATCATGTTCCCCAAACAAAGATTGTATGCCAAAGTTACTCCCTTGGGAAGTTGATACACCAAACTACCCAAAATGGGGTCCACAAAATTGTTGGATTTTCATCTTCCGAGGTTAGGGTTTTGGATTTTATTTATGCTAAAAATGTCTTTGGGGACTCATTGTAATAATAATCTTCTTGCATATGAGCATCGCCATCACATCTCTTCTTAGAGACAAGATGCCACCATTCTAGCGAGTCTTTCACTCTGTATTTCTACAATTTTATACATTTCGCTCATTAATAGAAAATGTGTATTACTATATCTATGTGTTTCTTGTTATATCTCTGATATGTATATGGTATATTATTGTATATATGATATATCTATGTACATTTTTTTATTATATCTCCCTTCTCATTTTGTGCCAAAAATAATCTAGATCAGTGGTTTCAGAGCAGGATGCTCTTGATTGTTTTTCAGTGCATGTCCCTAACGAGGTCTGATTATAACAAGTTGGGTCTCGAGCTTGTCTCTATTGAATAAAGTCTCTCTCACATGCCCAAAAAAACTTCCATGGAGGAAGAAAAGAAAAACAACGGAGCATAAGATTATATTAATCTGTTGCTTGAGCAAGCTCTCACGCGACAGAGGGACGAAATGATGGAGAATTTTTTCCACATCCTTCAATGCCTGCGAATAACAACATGAGTGTCTTCATCAAGCGACCATTTTGGAGGCACCTCTCCTTTCAAGGTACAGGTTAATTTTGATATTCCCTTATTTGAAGTTTCGATAGATGCAGATGCCCTAGAAAAATGGTTAAATCCTCTAGAAGGTTATTTCTTTGTTCAAAAAATTTCCGACAAGGAAAAGATCACCTTCACACTTCTTAAGGCTCTCCCCCATGTCAAACATTGTTGGGAAAATTACTAGGAAAAAATTTGCACAAAGGAGTCTAGAATATATGGTGTTCAGCCCACTTGGGATTTTTTTGTGGATGCGGTCAAGGAACAATATTACCCTATTTTTAACTATGACTACCAATACATGAGATTGACCACATTGCATCAAGAGAGGGGCCAAGCAGTGATGGAGTTCACCAATACCTTTCATACCTTGCACACCAAGCTGGTTATCAAATATTATGAGCAACATTTGGTTATGAAATACCACAGGGCTCTACCTAGGTGCATCCAAACTGAAATGGAGTTTCTAGACATCTCAAGGCTGGGAGTTTCCTATCGTTATGTTGTGAAAATCAAGCAGAAATTTAGGCACCAGAATAAACAGGAGTTCGGGTTTGCAAATCTGCAAACCAAAGTATGATAATGATGGCCCTAAAAAACAACCTCCTGAAAACCAGTCTAAGCCACATGAAAAGAAGGGTCAAGAAAAGACGAAGAAGGACAATGGAAAGTGGTGTGATTTCCACAAAATCCCCTGGCACAACAGTGATGAATGTCGCTCAAAAAAATCATTGGTGGACGATATCAAATAAAAATCTATGAACCTAGATTCATAAAATAATGGGAGAAGATATATTATTGATGTATACCCCAATACTACTATCATGACTGCAAAAATTCAACCAAAAGAACCAGTAGATCCTGAAGAGGGGGAGTGACTTGTTAGCACTCTGTAATTTTCCCAAGGTTGTAAGGCAGTCATAGAGGCAACATCAGAACCACTTCGAGTCTTGGATCTAGCCCTCCAAGACTCAGAGAGGGATCTCTCTGTATGATGTAGCTTTGTTTGAAGAGAATATTAGGCTAGTTAATGGGTTCAGAATTTGGATTTTAAAATTGGTAAGAGCAGAGAAAAGGAACCATGGGCAATGGAGTCACAAACTGAGATTTAATAAAAGACAAATCCTACAGACATCTTTACAGGGCAAGGTAGGCAAATTACTAGATCTGGTAAAATTAAATGATATGAAAGAGGAGGAAAAAGAAATGATCAATTTAGCAATAGAGCAATGAAGAATTCTGCCACTGAATATCAGAAGAAAACATTAATATT